>PVKA01010451.1:0-46721 GCA_004027165.1 Ctenomys sociabilis
CTTTCCATCTGAGCAGTTTCCTTCCCTTTCACAAAATTTATTTTACATTTTAGTACTTATTAACAATATGCTTTTTACAAATGAAAGTCTGACTACTGGACTATATTGGATTACTCTGCTGAATTCATGCACCTACAGCAACCTACAACATATGAATGGCAATTGAATACATATCTCTGACAAAAGTAAACCAAAAAGAAGATATAAATGGACCATTTTTGTAGTGGAAAAATATATATCCATATAAAAAATAGTATAAATATATAGCTACTTTCTCTTAGCTCAATGAGAAGGTTTTGAACTAAATAGTGTTTAGACAAGATAACATGTCTGCATCTTATACTAATAACTACTACAGAAACAACAATATGCAGTGTATTAATTATTGTAACTGTACTACGAACCTGTTTTGAAACTATCTCATTGCTACTTCTTTCTCATTAAATTATTAAAATATAAAAAAAATGTAAGTCTGATTTATTTCACTTATGAGTATAGTCTCTAGTTTCATCCATTTACGTATAAAAGTCTTGAGTTTACCTTTCTTTATAGCTGACTAACACTCCATTATATAAAAATATCACATGTTTTTATCCATTCCTTTGTTGATGGGCACTTGGGTTGTTTCCAAGATTTAGTTATTACAAATTATAGTGCTATGAATGTGGGTATATATATATATATATTACTGTGGTATTGTGTTTTTAATTCTTCTGGGAAAATACCCAGAAGAGGAAATAGCTGGGTCAAATGGCATCTCTAATCCTAGTCTTTTTTGAACATTTTCTGAACTTCCACAGTGGTTTCAGGAGTCTCCACTGTCATCAAGAGTGGACAAGGGCTCTCTCTCTCTTTTCCCCACATCCCTGACAGCATTAATTGGTTGATGTCTTGATGACAGCCAGTCTTTCTGGGGTAAGATGGAATTTCAGTGCTGTTTTAATTTGTATTTCTCCAGTTGGCAAGGACAGTGCACATTTTCTCATATATCTATTTTCCATTTGTATTTCTTCATCTGGGAAGTGTGTATATCATATTAGATGTCCATTTTTGGATAGGATCATTGAATTTGGGGTGTCTGATTTTTTAAAAATTTATTATATGTTCTATATATAAGTTCTTTGTCTGAGGGACAGTTGGAAAAATTTTTTCCCACGCTGTGAATTGTGTTTTCATTTTATTGGTGATTTCTTTTGATGTAGCAAAACACATTTTAATAAAATGAGATCCCAGTTGCTGACTCTTTGTGGTATTTCCCAGACAGTTTGTTTTTTGTTTTTGATGTCTTTGCCTACACCTATGTCTTCAAGATTTCTGCCTACAGTCACTTCTAGTACATTTACTATTTCTGTTTTGATATTTAGATCTTTGATCCATTTTGACTTGAGTTCAGTGCATGATGATACACATAGGTCTACTTTTAGTTTTGAGCATGTGGAAAGACAGCTTTTCCAGCACCACTATTAAAGAGACTATCTTTCTTCCAGGAAATATGTTTGACCCCTTTGTCAAAGATAAGGTAGCTGAGTGTGTTTATAGCTGTGTCTGCATTTTCTAATCTGTTCCATTGATCCTTGAGTTCATTTTATTTCCAATACTATATCGCTTCTCGGCCTTTTGGCTAAGATCAAGTGTATTTCCAACACTATGCTGATTTTGTCGCAGTAGCTTTTGTAGTATAAGTTCAAATCATGGACTGTGATGCTTCCTGACTTGCTTCGGATTGCCTTTGCTATTCTAGGTCTCTTCTGGTTTCAGATGTATTTTTAAGGATGTTTTACCTAGATCTGTGAGGTATATTTAAGGTATTTTGATTGGATGGCTTCATAACTATATAACAGTTTGGAGAGTATAGCTATTTTCAAAATGCTGGTCCTTTCTTTCCAAGAGCAGAGGATATCTTTCTGTTTTCTGAAATTCTAATCCATTTCCTGGATCAGAGTACTATAATTTTAATTTTTACTTCCTTTGTTAGGTTGATTCCTAAGTCCTTCATATTATTTGGATGCTATTATGAAGGGTGTGCTATCACTAATTTGTTTCTCAGTGAGTTTGTTTTTAAGTGTAATAATGCTATTAATTTTTGAGTGTTGACTCTGTATCTAAGTGTGGAACTGATTTTAGGTATTAAATCTAGGAGTGTTCTGGTGGAGTTTTTCAGATCTTCTATGTAGAGCAACATGTCATCTATGAAATAAGTAATAATAAAATGGTGCTAAGGGAGACCATAACATCCCATTATCATACAGAGACAGTCAACTAGATAGAAATCAGCGAAGAGATAACAGAACTGAACCAAACTTGTGAACAAATGGACTCCCAACATCAGAATATATATTGTTCTCATTTATGACTTCCTTTCCTATTCTTATTCCTTTCATTTCTCCCTCTTGTCTAATTGTTCTGGCTAATTTTTCCAGATCTATACTAATAGGAGTGGTAATAGTGGACATCCTTGTCTTTTTCATGATTTCAGTGTGAAAGCTGTCAGTACTGACAATCATTCGGTAAGATGTTGGCTGTTAGTTTGTCATAGATGGCTTTTATGAGGTTGAGGTAAAGACCATATGTTATGATTTGGGTCTAGATGTCTCCCCAAAGCCTCATGCAGTCATGGTTTGTGACTGATTCATTATCCATGCTGGGATTATGGGTGCGACTGCCTATACCCACCCTGGTGCAGATAGCCTTACTGCCATATAAAGGAGGAAAGGAGAATCTTTTTTTTTCTTTCCTTTCTTTTGATAAGGTTGGATAAGGATCTATTGATTTTATTTATTCTTTCAAAGAATGAGCATTAAGATTCATTAATTCTTTATATTATTTCGTTACACTCCATTTCATTAATTTCTGCTCTGGAGCTTAATATTTTCCTCCCTTTCTTTTCAAGAAGCTTGAGTTACAGTTTAGGTTGTTTACTTATACTCCTGTTTTCCTGTGAGTATTCCCTACAAATTTCCCTTAACAATTGCTTTCATTGTGCCCACAGACTCAAATAAGTGGCATTTATATTTTTGTTTAATTGTAAATATTGTTTAACATTAACATCTTTGTTGATTTCATCGCTTGATTGGTTGTTCAGGAGGGTGTTATTTAATTTCCATGCTTGTGGAGTTTTGCAGTTTCTTCTGTGAGTAATTTCCAATTTAACTATACTATGGCCAGATAATGTGCATGGGATAATTTCAATTCTTTTGCATCTCTTAAGCCTGTTTTGTGGGTTGGTATATGATCCATTTTGGAGAATGTCCCATATATAGCTGAGAACAATATATATTCTGATGTTGGGAGTCCATTTGTTCACAAGTTTGGTTCAGTTCTGTTATCTCTTTGCTGATTTCTATCTAGTTGACTGTCTCTGTATGATAATGAGAAGTTATGGTCTCCCTTAGCACCATTTTATTATTACTTATTTCATTTTTCATGTCTTATATAATTGTATGTTCCTATATTCGTTGCACATACATTCATGATTGCTATCTCTTCCTTTTGAAGTTTTCCCCTAACAAGTATGCAGTGACCTACTTTATCATTTTTGATCATTCTTGGTTTGATGTATACACTGTCTGCAAATAAAGTAGCTACCTCTACTTTGTCTGTGTTCCCTTGGCATGGAGTATTGTTTTTCATCCTTTGATTTTCAGTCTATTAATTTATCTTTGACTTAAATGTGTTCTTGGGTACAGCATAATGTTGGATTTTTTTTTTTTTTCTTGACCAACTCTGCTAGTCTTTTTCTTTGGATTGGTAAATGAGGCTAGTTATTTCATGGCTATACTGATACATATTGGTTGATCTTTGTCATATTTTTTTGCTGTTGGTTTTCTATTTTTCCCCTCTGTTTAATGTCTTACACTGTTTGGTGTTTTTTTTCCTCTTGTTGTTCTTGGAATTGTGGTCATTTGTTTTTCTTCTACTTAGAACATCTTTCACTAGTTTTGTTGGTCTGGTGTTCATGTAGGAGTATCATATTTGTCCATTAATTTTGAAAAATAGTTTTTCAGGGTATATCAATCTGGGTTGGAATATGGTTTCTTGCAGTACTTGGAACTACTTCACTCCACACTTTTCTTGATGTAAGGGTTTGTGTTAAGAGCTCCTCCATGATTCTGAAGGGCTTTACTTTCTAGATTATTTGTTTCTTTTTTTCAATAGATTTTTATTTTACTTTATTTATTTATTTATTTGGTGGTACCAGGAATTGAACTCAGGACCTTGTGCTTGCCATTTGCTAGGCAAGCATTTATTCCACTGACCTATCTTACTGGCTCCCCTCTAACAGCTTTTTATATTCTGTTGTTATAATGAATTTCTGGGGTCTTGATTATTATATAACTTTTTGTAGATTTGGTTTGATTATAGCTAATTGGAGTTCTATATTTATCTGTATGTCAGTTTCTTTTTCCATTCTTGGGAAATTTTCTGTCATTATTTTTGCAAATACTTTTGTGTTGACCCCTGCTTTTTCATTGAAACCTATCAGTGTTATATTATTTTTCTTTGTCTCATCTTGCAGCTGTTGAATCATTATTTCCTGGTTCAATGCTATTTTTTAAGAGAACAATACTTCTATAATTGCTAGTTGCAATCTGGTGTTCAAGGTCTAAAAGTCTATCTTCAGTTTTGTCAGTTTTCAATGGAATTTTTAATTTCTTGGTTACCTCTTTGAATCTGTTTCTTGCACTTTAATTCTTTCCTGTATCGGTTATTCAAAGTTTCCATCATTTTCTTATGCTACTCTATTTTTTAATTTGTATCTTCTTTAGATATGCTGAATGGTTTTTTTCATTATGGTTGCCATTTGCTTTTTACCTCCAAGATTATTTCCAATCTGATTTCCTCTATAACCTGATGGAGTTGTTTCTTTATTTAACTTGTTATTATTTCACAAATTTTAAGTGCGTGACTTCAAAATTATACTATATCGGGACCAGCCAGATAGCTCAATGAACTAAAGTGCCTGCTTAGACAGATGCAGGGGTTCAATCCCTAACCTTCCTTACTGATCCTACCCCTGGGACATGCTGAGATTGGGCGTGGTGGTGTGCACCTGTCATCCCAACCCCTTGGGAGGCTGAAAATCAAGAAGTATCACTATGAGTCTGATCTGTGGAGTGAGACTCCGTAGACCCTGTACTAAATACATAAAAAATAAATTATTCTATGTCAGTGTTTCCTATACCTGTACTGGTGGGCTGAAGTCTGAAGTTGTATTTTGCTCCTTCATCTTCATATTTTCTATTTCAAAAATTTTTATCTTATTTTTTATGATGATCCTTATGAGTTTTGGTAGTAGGTGGCTTTGTCTCTACACTCAAGGCCTCTCTGGAAAAAGTCTGTTCTTCAGGAATATCTTCTGTGTGTAGTAGATTCTTGGCTTGTGTCTGCCCCAAAGTCCTATCTTCCCAATTAATGGAGAGTGGGATGTTGGTTTCTGTTTTGTGGAGTCCTCACTTTTGATGTGGGGCCATGGTGACGTCATTACCTCAGAGATTCCCAATATTTTACACAAAGGGCAAATCATCAATTATAACAGATATTGCATTCTAGATACAGCAGTGCAATTAGCAATAATGATATCACCAAGCACACTTTAAAAACTGACAAACCTTAGAAACTTTAGAAACTGTGGTAAACACTGATTTTTGTACTTTGACCATAGGTCCAAGGTCTATAGTCATACTCCAGAGCCAATCATAAGTTGGGAGTTTGTATAGGAAATGTTTCCCCTTCTCAAAATGGATTTACTCTGAACTCCTCTGGATGAGCCTTGTCCTGGGCACTTCCCACACTGACTGTCTACCTCTCCGTGTAGGAGAATTGGCCGTGCACATGGATTCTCCTACAGTGAAGTTTCCTACAGTGGTGGAGGGGTGATCGGCAAGTTCCTCCCCTCCGGGATAGCTCGCCAGGGCTTCCACAATGGCAGGGAAGAAATGGTAGCTATTTATTAAGCACCACTTGGGGTCACAGTCTCCTCTGGATGATCCTTATGAAATAGGACCTATTTCTTAGCGTGTGTGCAAGCAACAGCCCCCATCAATATGTAGAGCATGTAATGTCTTGGAATATACACTACAAATGACTAAGCACAAGAAATTTCTTAGGCAAGAAATTTGAAAGAAGTGAAGTTACTGAATAAATTAGCAAACCACTATCTTCCCCAGACATTCCTTTGCTGCCAGTCATCATAAGTCTCTTCTGTTTTAACAAGGATTAATCCTGTTTTCTTTGGTGAAAAGAGAAACATGCTTTTTATTTATGAATTTTTTTCTTCTAAATTTAACAAGGTGTTGGATTCCAAGTCACTCACCTAAACTCCTGCAAGCACCAACAGCACAATCTGCCCTCAAGGTGAATCACTGACTTTAATAAAGAACTCGAGTTGGTTAACACATGAGTACTTGTGGGGACTTGCTTGCACCCACAGTAAGGAGAACCTTTGTGATCACCTTGGTGGTTCATAGTATTCACACTCCCAGTGAGGTGACAGTTTTGTTCTGTGGAGAACCGACACTCATTCCAGGGAAAAGTCTTGAATCCCAAGGTCCCTATAATACTGCACAAATCACTCTTTTTGGTCATTTGCAAAAAATGCAAGCCTCCACTTTTCCCAGTGTTCTTTGGTCCTGCATCGCCGCCCCAGATGCAGTACAGCCTGCCCTGTAAGTGAAAACATTTACCACCCTTTTGGGAGCCCAGAAGACCCACCAAAGCCCAGGCCCAGTGAGTGTGTGAGAGAGCTTCTGTGCTTACCTGCCCCCCCCCCCTCCACACCCAGCCCAGACCTGACATGCAAGCCTGGGGAGAAACTCTGCAGCTGAACTACCTGCACTGAGACTAGGGACAAAATCAAGCAGCTAATCCAGAAGCAGAGCATCTTGTCAAAGGGGCATAACAGGCTCACTTTCAAGAATAGTAACAAGAAGGAGGTGAGCATAGCAGCCAGACCCAAGCCAGGCAAAACTACATGAAATAGAACTTGGTGTAACAGTACCTGAATTTCATAAGGTGCTAAGGTAGAACTGCACCAAAACTCTACAGCAAAGGTCAGAGAATAGAGCTATAAGTCATGATAAAAACAAGGAGCCAAATGCAATCTCACGCCTTGAGCCCACCAATGATAAGTGCACAGGATACTAGCTCAACTAAAATGAATGAATTAACAGAGTTGGAAGCAAGGAAACAACACCAGAAAGATATAGAGGAATTCAGACCAGAATTAACACGTAAAATAAAAAAAGAATTTTTTGAATACATAGCATCAGAAGTAATGAATCAAATCGAGAAACGTATGGGGGAAACCCGATGATCACCCAGAACAAGCATAAAGGACACTATTCCAGCTGAAACATATGAATCAACAGCGTCATAGGCAAAGAAACAACAGCAAAAAAGTAAAGAGGAACTCAGAGCAGAAATAATTTCTGAAATAAAAAAAGAAATCCTTGAAATCATAGCATCTGAAGTAGAGAATCAATTCCAGAAATATATGGAGAAACTCAATTAGGAAAAAAAGAGCAATACAGGAAAGAAATAGATCGCATAAAGCAGAGTCAAAGAGATAATAGAAGAACTTGAAATCTCAATCATGAGTCTGCAAAACCATTTCAGTGAAAGCGAAGAGTCTCAGATCTTGAAGACGCTGGTGCAGGTAGTGAAAAGGTAAGAAAAGATCTCCTAAAAACAATGAGGATGCAGGAAAAAAATAATCCATCACCTGCAAGATGATGCCAAGATAAACAATGTGAGATTAATAGGCATTAATTAGAAAGGAGTCAATACAAATGATATAAAAAGAATATGGGTAGAATCAATAACAGAAAACTTCCCAAATATGATGAAACAATCCAACATTCAAATAACCAAAGCATACAGGATGCCAAATAACTTCAACACAACTAAAAACACATTGAGACATATAATAGTCAAGATCCCAGAAATCCAATACAAGAATAATATACTGAAAGCTGCTAGAGAGAAGAAGCAGATCATATTTAAAGGAAAACCCATCAGAATTACAGCCAACTTCTCTACACAAACCATGAAGGTAAGGAGAGCATGGAGCAGAGTACTTCAAGTCCTCTATGAAAACAATCCCAACTTAGACTACCATGCCCTGCAAAACTCTCTTTCAAGTTTGATGTAGAAGTGAAATATTTCCGTGACAAACAACAACTAAAGAATTTCATGATGACAAAGCCATTCCTACACAGGTTACTGAAAGATGTTCTAGAGAGGGACCACAATGACCAGAACTCCATGAATGAGAATGGAAGGAACCTACAAAACAGGACAGAGAATTAAACACAAGATACAAAGGAGTAAATAACAGCAGTAAATATCATGACAAACATAAGTCAACACGTTTCAGTTATAACCATCAGTGTATATGGACTCAATCCACCAATTAAGAGAATTAGACTGGCACAGTGGATTAGGAAACAAAACCCAACAATATGCTGTATACAAGAAACACACTTAACTCAAAAAGACATTCATAAGCTTAAAATAAAACAATGGAAAACAATACTGAATGCCCTATCACTGCAGAAAAAAGCAGGGGTAGCAATCTTGTTCTAAGACAGTCTCAATTTCAAAGTAAGAATGATCAAACGAAACAAAGAAAGTAGCTGTATACTGGTTAGGGGAAGAATTCAACAGGAAGAGGTAACACTCATAAATATGCATACACCTAACACAGGAGCACACAACTATGTAAAACAAATCTTCGTGGACATAAAAACGCTATTATCCAAGACCACAGTCTTAACAAGAGACCTAAATACTCCCTTATCCCACAAAGACAGGTCAACTGGACAAAAAATTAGCAAAGAAGTAGTACAAGTGAATCAGAGCCTGGAACAAATGGACTTGGTGGACATATACAGAGTGTTTCACCAAACCACAGCTGAATACACATTTTTTTCAGCTGCACATGGGTCAATCTCTAAAAAAGACCACATACTGGTCCATAGGTCATGCTTAAGTATATGCAGGAAAACAGAAATTATCCCATGCATATTATCTGACCACTATGCAATGAACCTTGAAATAAACGACAAAAGAAATCAGGAAAAAAAAAAACCCTAAATACATGGAAATTAAACAACATGTTACTCAGCAATCAATGGGTTACAGATGAAATTTTAAAAACTTTAACAATATCTACAAATCAATGAAAATTCAACCACAGCTCATCACAATTTATGGGATGTGATGAAAGCAGTTCTCCAAGAGAAGTTCATAGCTATGAATTCAAACATTAGGAAAACAACTGGAACAAACAAACACCCTAATGTGGCACCTCCAAAATATAGAAAAGGGAGAGCAAACCAAACCCAGAGCCCAAAGACGAGAAGAAATCATAAAGAGAGCAGAAATTAATTCAATTGAGATGAAGAAAACAGTTCAAATAATCAATGAATCAAAAAGCTGGTTCTTTGAAAGACTAAATAAAATTGATAAGCCACTAGCTAACCTCATCAAAAAGAGGAAAGAAAAAATTCAAATACAAGCAGTAAGGAATGAAAAATAGGTAATCACCACAGACCCAGTGGAAATTCAGAAGATTATTAATAGCTACTTTGAGAATCTTCATGTTCACAGAATAGAAGATACAGGTGAAATGGACAGATTCCTAGAAAGGTACAAATTACCAAAACTGAATCAAGATAGAACAACTTTGAATAAACCAATAACAGCCAATGACATATTAAATGCAATGAAAGCTTGCTGACAAAGAGAAGTCCAGGTCCTGATGGATTCACAGCTGAATTCTACATGAAATTTACAGAGATATAATCCCTACACTCCACAAACTCTTCAATGAAATTGAAAAGGAAGCAGTTCTGCCAAATAATTCCTGGAGACAAATACTATACTGATATCAAAAGCAGGAAAAGACACAACTATAAAAAGAGAACTACAGTCCAATCTCACTCATGAACATACATGCAAAGATCCTCAACATAATCCTAGCAAACATAATACAGCAAACCATCAAGAAGATCATACATGATGACCAGATAGGATTCATCCCACGGATGCAAGGATAGTTCAATATTCAGAAATCTATAAATGTAATGCACTCTATCAATAGAACAAAAACTAAAATCCACATGATCCGCTCAATTCATGCATAAAAGGCTTTTGACAAAGTCCAGCACTCATTCATGTTCAAAATCCTTCAGAAAATTGGAATAGAAGGCCTCTACATCAACTTGATAAAAGCCATCTATGACAACTCAACTGCCAATATAATTCTAAACGGAGAAAAACTGAAATCTTTTACTCTCAGATCTGGTACAAGACAAGAATGTCCTCTGTCACCCCTCCTATGCAATATAGTTTTGCAATCATTAGCTACAGCCATAAGACAAGAGGGAGAAATAAAAGGAATAAGAATAGGTAAAGAAGAAGTAAAATTATCACTATTTGCAGATGACATGATACTTTACTTGGAAGACCCAAAAAACTCTACTAAGAAGCTACTAGAATTAATACACAAACTCAGTAGCATAGCAAGATACAAAGTCAATAGCATTTCTCTACAATGATAACAAACACATTGAGAGGGAAACTATGGAAACAATACCTTTTACAATACCACCACAGAAAATGAAATATCTTGGAATGCATCTAACTAAAGAAGTTAAAGATCTTTACATGGAAAATTATAGTACGCTAAAAAAAAAGAGATCATAGAAGATTTTAGAAAATGGAAAGATACTCCTTGCCCCTGGATAGGAAGAACCAACATCGTGAAGATGGCCATACTCCCAAAATTGTTGTACGGCTTCAGTGCAATCCCTACCAAACTAATATACATCCCAGACCTACAGAAATCATTCTTATAATTTATTTGGAATCAGAAAATAACTAGAATAGCAAAGGCAATCCTGGCCAACAAACACAAGTCAGGAGGCATTACAATTGCTGACTTGAAATTATACTACAAAGCCACTGTGATAAAATTGGCATGCTATTGGCAACAAAATACACCTGAGGACCAATGGAACAGACTCGAAGATGCAGAGGCCTCTGCAAAGACACTCAAACACTTGATCTTTGACAAAGGGGCCAAACACACTTACTGGAAGAAAGATAGTCTCTTTAACAAATGGTGCTGAAAAGTTGGTGCTCCATATGTCAAAAACTAATACTTGACCCAGGTTTATCACCATGCACTAAGCTAAAGTCAAAATAGATTAAATATCTTAACATTAAAACAGATTCACTTAATCTCCTGGAAAAGGAAAATAGGAGAAACTCTTGAAGACATAGGGGTAGGCAAAGTGTTCATGAACAAACATATATTCACACGGGAAACACTTGAAAGAATTAACAACTGGACCACCTGTTATTGAGAAGTTTTTGCACTTCAAAAGAAATTGCCAATAAAGTGAAGAGAAAACCCACAGAGTTTGAAAAAACACTAACTCACAACCAGTCGGACAAAGGTCTGTCTAGAATTTATAAAGAACTAAAAAATATCAGGGCCCTTAAATTTAAACATCAAATCCAGAAATAGTCATCTGAGATGAATACATACTTCTCAGAGGACAAAATTAAAGAAGCCAAAAAATATATGAAAAAATGTTCCACATCACTAGTCATCCATGAAACAGCACTGAGATAACATCTCACCCCAGAAAGAAAGGCTATCGTAAAAAAAAATCACCCAACAACAAACGTTGGAGAGGTTGTGGGGAAAAAGGAACACTTCTTCACTGTGGGTGGGAATGTAGACTGGTGTAACCATTATGAAAATCACTCTAGAGACTCCTTAAGAAACTAGGACTGGAAATCCCATTAAAGCCAGCTATCCCCCTACTGGGAATTTTTCCAGAGGAATTTAAAATGTCATATCATAGTGATATATGTGTACCTATATTTATAGCAGCACAATTTGTGATAGCCAAATCTTAGAAATAACCAAGATGCCCATCACATGAGGAATGGTTGAAAAAGATCTGGTATTTTTATATAATGAAGTATTACTCAGCTGTAAAGAATGATAAACACAAAGCCTTTATATTTAAGTGGATGCCACTCGAAGATGTACTTATAAGCAAAATAAACCAGACCTACATGTGCAAATATCGTATAGTCTCCCTATTATGACTCAAGGGAAGAATTGCAAATAGAAATGTATAACACAATTAAAAGGAAAGCGAGAACTTGAGGATTGGACAGTGAGGAGAGGGCAAGGAGAAACACCGAGAAACATGACAGAGGCAAGACCATTCACTTATACACACTAGATGGGTAATATAATGATCTGGAGAAACATTAGGAGATTTTTGAAACTAGCAGGTAAGTGGTAGGATTCTCACCTCAACTAACTATATATTGCTGATACCTGTGAACCAAGCAACTGCATTGAATTGAACAAAGTGTAATAGAAGGGTCACGCTCCAAATTCCTATCATTCTGGTCTTCTAAATATATACTTCTTATTATGACATACCAGCTGTTACTATACTGCCCTTTTTTAAAGGGTAGTAAATGAAAAATAAGACGGAAAATGTCACAAGATAGTCAAGCTACAATGCTACTATGCTGTATATGGATGGATTTCTAAATATCCATGTAAATATATGTAAGTGTTCATTCGTATTTTTTTAAATTTTTTCTTCTTCTTCATATTCTGTATGGACTTAGAATTTAGTATCTCAATACTTAATGGAAAACACATGCTCCATAGTATGCCTATGATGTCTGATATTTGGACTAATGTGAGTAAACTGAACTGCATATGTTCATAATAAACTTGTCTTCTGGAGGGTTAACAACCTAAGTTTGCAGATCAAAACTTGGAGAAAAAGAAAGGCTTTAAAGTCAGCCAAAATTTTGGCCCTGGCCTTTCAAGGTCAGTGAAGACTCAGGACATAGGAGAATTTGTACTGTAACATCATGTAACACAGTTGTGCCCCAAATTTTCTGAGGAAGGAGATTAGGGGACCACAGAGGAATGCGATCGATGACCTATAGTGTGCCTAAGGAAAGTCACATGGAGCGAAAACTTTCTCTCAGGCTTCCACAGAGAGCAAATTGGTCAAGCAATGGCCGTGACTCATCCACAAGACTGACACTGACAAGGGATCTACAAAGTGCAGTACAGGGTTACAGGATAAACCCTGAGGGTACCTGACTGATCTTATCTGATACAAAAGTTACATTTCTTGATATATAGGTCTTGCTTTAACTTGGTCTTAACCATCCAGCAGAAAAGTATAAAAATGGAGGTATATAAAATAAAGTCATACTAATATACTGAGCTGTGAATGGTTCAAGTCAACAACATGGATAACCTGCTTCTATTGTAGACTGCTGATCTATGTTGGATTGTTTTATTTTATTATATATATATATATATATATATATATATATATATATATATATATATAGCTATTCATGTTTTGAAAATCTATAACATATGTATTGTTGTATGTTACCCTGATTATGTCATTTTTTTCTATTTGTTTTTGCTTCTATTTTTCACTCTTTAAGTTAAAATAGAAATAAATAAATTTTTAAAAATACAAGCTTCAAAAATGTTGTGATCAGCAAGGTTGAATAAAATTTATAATAAAGGATATGTTATAACGATGTTTGGCTGTGCTACATCCTATAAAGCACAGTGCAAAGTAAATCCCAGTGTCTACGGCCAAGCCACCCCAGAAGAATCCAAATATTTTTCTTTGTCCCACAGAGGAACCTCTGATCCAAAGTAAATGTAACTGCAAGCTAATGATTCTACTTTTCAACTCATAGTTCTGTCTTCATTTTCCTAAATAGCCCCTCTCCCCTAAACTCTATCATTGGCAGGCTACAATGAACTTGCCTCAGCTCCTAAGCACAAGGTTTCTGTGAAAAAAAAAATTATTGCCTTGTTTTCCTTGTGCCTAGAAATACAATCATGTCTGACACACAGGTCAGGATGAAATTTGACAATTACTTTACATGTCTTTGTTTGGAACTCTAACTAGCTTAATACAAATATCAACAGAATAGAACTAGCTTTATTACTCTTTTAAACTCCTTATCCTCTTGTAACACAGGAAGAACAGATCAAATTATTACCTCCACTTTACGTGTAATGAGAAATGTCCATAAACTTGACACACAAATATGATCCTATTTTCTCAATTGATCATTCATTTTTATTTATTTTAGTTTTTAAATTTTTATTAGCACATGCTTGCAGTACACAATGATTGCATTTATCATGGGCAGTTGGCACATGCATGGACCACACCTCACTTCTTTTTTCCTTCTCTGCCCCTCCCTTCCTCTCTGGCTCCTTCTCACGCTGGGATCTTTTCCCATTTGCTGAAGCTCTGTTTCCATTTTCCCCTTCAATTCACTTTTTTCCCATCCCTTTCCTCTGCTCTCCCATTACTTCCCTTCATCTCTTATTCATCTTTCCATTCTATAAAGATCTTCCTGTTTCCTCTTGTCTATCTTGTATTTTGCTCTTTACTTATAGTCTATGTTTCTCCAATAGAAGAAATCATGTGTTATTTAAGCTCATGTGTCTGGCTCATTTCACTTAATATTAGGAACTCAAGGAGTAGCTTTTCATTATAGAGATTTATATACTACACAAGTGATATGTCATTTTAATTTCTTTTTTCTTTCTTTTTTTTTTTTTTTTTGGTTGGGACTGGGGATTGAACTCAGGCCCTTGCTCTTGGCAAGGAAGCGTGTATTCCACTGAACCATCTCCCTGGCCCTCATTTTAATTTCTATCACCAAGAAATAGATAATTGGAGTCTATTACCTTCCTGTAACTCTAAAGATGAAAGATGAAACCGGTGGGAAAAAAGAAATGAAGAAAACCACAAAAATTTAAGTAAAATCAGAAAATAAAACTGAAAACAAAATATAGCTTAAAGAGAAAACAAATGAAAATATCTGTTAAATCTCAACATATGTGTAATGATAATAAATGTGAATGGCTTAACTTCTTGCATTAAAAAACAAAAACCTTGATTTAAAGGGATCCAAAGATATTCCTAAAACAATCAGAGAAATTTAAAAACTGGAAATGTTATGAAACATAACTAACAAATGCTAAATAAATGAAAGCATGAATAAAATTAAGTGTTTAGATATTAAATTATTTTTTAAATTAAATTACTTTTTAAAAATTTAATTATTTAAATTTTTAAAAAACATGAGAAGGAATGAAGGTATTACATATTTATCAATGATATAACTCACTGTCTTAGTTACTTTTCTCTCGTTGCCAGGACAAACACTTGACACCCAAAATGAAGAAAGGAAAGGTTTATTTAGCTTGCAGTTAGTGGAAGGTTTAATCCATAATCAGCTGGCTCCAAGGCAGAGCAGCACAAAGCAGCCATTCAGGGCAGTTGCAAAGAGAGTCAAGGGGGAGGCATCAGCTCAGGCAGCTAGCGAGCCCCCTCCCCTCCTTATGCCATAATGCAGAGTATCTGCCCCAGAGCACTCACACCCACAATCCCAGCACTGGACCGAGAGTCAGTCACAAACTTCAGAAGCTGCCGCATGGCTGCATGAGGCTTTGGGGGAACAACTAGACACAAACCCTAACATTCATCAGTAAGATAGTTCCAAAACATATGAAGAAAATACCGAAGACATAGAAAACATTGGCAAATTTACCATTATAAAGGAAAAAGTTAACATATTATCTTAAAAATGGGGAAGTTTAAAAATACAAAGATTTTAAAGGATCTGAATAATATTATTAGCAATTTTTGTCATATATGTAAAGAATGAGGAAGTCAGAACCAGAGAAAAAACTTACTGTTTAACAAAAAGGGGGCCAGTCAAAAGCTCAGCAGATTAAAACACCTGGAAGCAGGGGTAGGGAGCAGGGGTTCCAGGGCACGTTGAGACAGCAATTGAGACTGGGTGTGGTGGAGTGCGCCTGCAATCCCAGCTCTTGGGAGGCTGTAAACAGGCAGATCACTACTAGTTTGTTCTAGTAGTGAGACCTGAACACCCTGTAGAACCTTCCCTAAAATACAAAAAATAAATAAAATAATATAAGATATAGCTTTAAATTTTTATGAATCATTTAAAACAAATTTATTTGGCCAGAAAAAAAAATTAATGAATTCCACAAGTAACATCATAGCACCTCATCCTCTACGATATAATAGTATTTCATTAGTAGCAAACATATAGGCAGAAACACAATTTTATTTTTAAAACTCAGATTTAAAATAAATTACAAACTGCTTATAAATGAATAATCATTATACCACCTGTTGAAGTTTGTGGACTATTGCCAAAGCACAAACAAAAAGAACAACTGAAGCTTTAACCATATTGTTTCTTAAGAATTGGTGAGGTGAGAGCTAGTGAAATGTTTCTGTAATTAATAGGATTTTCAGTCTCTTCTACAGCTACTCAGTACCCCCACAATGGTTTGAAAGTAGCCATGAACAACAGGCAAATGCATGAATGTGGATATGTTCCAATAAGACTTTCACTGAGACAGTAGTAGACAGGACTGTGGCCCAAGCAGGAGCAAGAACTTATACAATGGCTGGGGAGATAGTTCAGTAGTATAAGCACTTGTCTGGCAAGTGCAAGGCCCTGAGTTCAATCCCCAGTACTAAAAAAAAAAAAAAAAAAGAGCTAATACAGCCTTTACCTACATATTGAGAGATCAAAACTAACCTCCAAATTGTAGTGACTTACAAAAACAAAGCTTTACTTCTCACTAATACTGTGCTCATGGTAGTGGTCCACATTCCAGAGCCCAGGCTGATGGAGCAGGAACTACCCAGAGCAAGGTCGGTAATGGTAACACAACAAAGTGTGCAGTGGCTCATGAGTCTCTACCAAGAAAAGGCGCCATGCCTCTCTTACCAGCATTATGTGGGCCAAACCTAATTACGTGCCCAAGACTGAGTGCAGGGAGGCAGGGGCCAATAATCATCCCAGAGAACAAAGTGCTTATTAATGAACAGAAGTACAGTCTACCAGAGGTTTGTGTTAGAGGAGGGTCATCTACCATTCGCGAGAATCACATTCTGTTTTCCCTTCTGGCATGAAATGTGCTAGATTTCCCCAACCTCCATGTATAAAATCTCAGTCTTCAGCACCTTAGAATGTGACTTTTGTTCCAAACCAGGTCTTTACAGTTGGTTCAACTGAGGGCAGGCATCAGGATAAGCATGCATCCAGTGTGGCCAATATCTAGTTTAGATCTTAAATGTCCCTCCAGGGTCCTCCTGGGAAAGCCTTCATCACCAAAGGGGAACAGAGGTGGAATCTTTAAGAAGTAGGTAGAGTGGAAAGACCTTATATCACTGGAGTCCCAACCCTGGAGGAATCAGTAGCACTTTCTCTTTAATTTCTGGAGTATGAGGTGAGTGGTTTTTCTCAAAAGCAACTGGGCCAACCAATCATACTCTGAAACCTCAAAACCTCGAATAAACCTTTTCTCTTTATAAACTGATTACCTTGGATATTTGTTATAGTGCTGGAAAGTTGATTAATACACTTTATAAAAAAAAGAAAATTTGTAAGCAGACTTACACAAGGAAGTCAATGTGAAGAGACATAGGGAGAAGACTGCCATCCACAAGCAAGGAAACATCTTATAGAGATAGAGCCTTTTCTCATAGGCCTCAAGAGGACCAACCCTTTTAGCACCTTGATGTTGAAATTTCAGCCTCCAAAACTGTAAGGCTAAAGACACATTTGCTAATCAGCTCAGTCTGTGGTACTTTTTATTTTATTTTTTTAATAGCAGAAGTACTGGCAAACTAATGTGCTGTCTATTAAAAGACGCACCAAAGTGCCTACACACCCTTGATTTGAGGCTATCCTCCTTGAGAGCAATGTGTTTTTCTGGTAAATTCTTTGCTGAACAGAATAATGCATACCTTTGATTTGTAGTAGAATACCCTATTACCTAGGAGATGAATTCTTCAGGAAATAAGTCTCTGACTTGGGGCAAAATACCACTTATTTTTATGTATTTATTTTTTTGGCAGAACTGGGGATTGAACTCAGGCCTTGGCACTTGCCAAGGAAGTGTTTATTCCACTGAGCTATCTCCCCAGCCCCTGGGACAAAATACCTAGTATAGAAATAGGATTAGGATAAGAAGCCATTGACCTCTGCCAATGAGTAAGCTCCTTGATGACCCCTTATCACTACCACAATTCTAACTGCTTTGCAAGGTATTATTTGATTCTGTCCTCACATTAATACTATGTATTGGATAGTTTTATCCCATGCTTCTCCCATTTTAAAGCTGGCTAACAGAGACAAGACCTGCTAAGTAACTTACCGATGGTCTTAGAGCCAGAGAGTTGGAGCGCAAGAGCTCAAGCCAGGTGATAGCACAGACTACAAGAGCACAGCTCTCTCCTCAGATCCCACTTGCACTCATCATGCTCTTGTGCCAGGCATCTGCTTGCCATGCTCTGCTCAGTCTCCTGAATGTCTTGACCCAGTGTGGACACTCAACTTAATGAGTGAGTAGTGTCTTCACCAGAGGACTTGTGTGGGCACCGTGTCCTCAGGTGAAATCAGGCTGGAGGACAGCTGAAGCTTAGCCCTCTGCAGTGAGTCCTCACATGCCTGTAGGCAAATGTCTTAATCTGTGTAAATATTTCCTCCTTGGCATGAGCAAAACCTTTCTTGTTATTCCAGATGCCTCCTGGATTCATTCCAGTGCCCATTAACACTGAGATGGCTGTGTTTACTCCAAGAGCAGTGAGAGCCAGGCCTTGGGACAGCCCCAACATCCAGTACCCTGGGATTTCTAGGCTACTGAGAAGTAAAAAAACAGACAAACAACATTGGTGACCAAAGCCCTTCCTATCTGTGCTCTAGATTTTTTGTACAGTGCTTAAAAGAACAAGTGGCCTATAGCTACATGCATAAGCAAAAGCCATAGCCTAGAAATGAGCGAGTTTGGCTCCACCCTATGAGTGACTTGATCTGTGCTTTTGGTGATGTACTGTTTTCTGCAGGTTTCTAAATTTTTCCTAGAAATTTTCTGACTTGCCCTGAATTACTTCTAAAGTTTCTTCTGGCCCTAATATTCTCTGGTGCGACTCTGCACAAGTGCACATGTGGAGTCTGTGTTGGGAGACACCGAGCTCTGTGTCAGATGGAGCTGAACAATGCATGGTGCTGCAGCAAGCACCTCGGGCCTCAGTGACCTGGCACAGTTGGAAGTTGGTGCATGATGCAGAAAGGCGCAAGAGAAGGTCAGACATTGGGCTAGGAAAGCAGAAAGGAGTTTCATCTGATCCTGCATCATATATTTGTGTTCCCCAGACTGCGCTCCTTTTTTAGTACAATACTAGTTTTTGCCAACTCTGTGATGCAGTAATTCAGTACAGGGACCTCGGCACTGCAAATCTGGGTCTGTCCCAGCTTTGCCACTTTCTGGCAGTATAACCTTGGGCAGACCAACTAATGTCTTTGAGTCTTTGTTTCTTCACTGCAGAATGCTAATTTCACCTGAGAAATTTTATAAAGATTCAGTGTGTTCTTTTATGTCAAACACTTTACAACAACACCCGATACTTCAAAAGAATCAGAAAGCTGATGACTATCTTCATACTTGTGTAGCACTGGAAATGGCATGACCATGAGCTCAGAATGTCAGGACCCAGGAAGCAAACTGCAGAACATACACGGCATGGATCCCGAACTGTAAGCGCAGAAGGTCAGTTAACATTTTATAAGATCATCAGGTTTAGCTAAAAAATAATACCTCTGTAATTAATGTCAACTTTGTAGAGTGAATTACTGAATTATTGATGATAGTAACTACTGGTGGGTGTTTATTATATATACTGGGAATCAAACTCAGGACCTTGCTCTTGCCAGGCAGGTGCTTATGCAGATGAGCTGTCTCCCTGGTGCACTATTGGAGCTTCTTGCTAATAAATAGTGTATATGAGGGGGCCAAGAAGATGGTTAAGTGGAATAAGTGCTTTCCTGGCAAGTGCAAGGGCCTGAGTTCAATCCCCGGTTCCGCAAAAAACAAAAACAAAAAAACAGTGTATATGAAACTAGTAGTGTAATTTCTATTACTTTTTATTTTTTATTTTATTGAAGTACAAATATCAATCAGACAGTTTCAAGACACCTTAACAAGACAGATTCGTTAAATTAATACATTGCAAACTGTTTTCATAATGTTTTGGTATCGTACAAGGTGCACACATGATATTATATTTACAGATATTATTTTAGCAGATATCTCTTATTAGTAAATTAAGAGTGTAGCTGCTTACTTATCTTATTTTTTATACCTGAATTATATCAAAAATTCAATAATTATTTTCCTAGTGGATGACCATAGTACTAGAAGCCAACCTAATATCCTGCCCATCCACCATTAGTGCAGATCTTGCCTCTCATAGGATTATGTAGAAGCACAGCGTTATCTAGCCCAACTGTACTGTCTATACACACACATCATAATTTTTTCTTTCTATACCCCTTCCTTTGTCTACACCTGTCAAAGGTGGGCACTCCATTGTCATTCAACTAACTTAGGTGCTTGAACTCGACACCACAATCCATCACAGTCCAGCATTGTACAACCATAGTGAGTTATTCAAAGAAGTTGTCGACCATAGCCATTTACAGCTCAGCTTAATATTATGGCCCCGTGATGTATACTTCATTTTTATACTTTTCTGCTGGATGGTTAAGACCTAGATAAAGCAAGACTTATATACCAACATATCAACTTTATATTTCTTATGTGGTCAGTGAAGTCCTCTCAGGGTTTATCTTGTAGTCCTGTACATTATTCTGCAGATCCTTTGTCTGTGTCATCCATGTGGATGAGTCACAGCCAATGCTTGACCAATTTGCTCTCTGTGAGAGCTTGAGAGAAAGTTTTCTCTTCATGTGATTCTTCCCAGGCACATCCAACCACAGCTGAATACACATTTTTTTCAGCTGCACATGGGTCATTTTCCAAAATAGACTACATACTAGTCCAGAGGTCATGCCTTAGTATATGCAAGAAAATAGAAATTATCCCTTGCATATTCTCTGACCACAATGCAATGAAACTCGAAATAAATGACAAAAGAAACCACAAAAACCCAATAAATTCATGGAAACTAAACAACACCCTACTCAGCAATCAATGGGTTGCAGAAGAAATTCAACAAGAAATTCAACAATATCTACAATTTAATGAAAATTCAAGTACAACTTACTGGAATTTATGGGATGCAGCGAAAGCAGTTCTTAGAGGGAAAATCATAGCTATGAACTCACACATTAGGAAAACAGAATGGGAACAAATTAGCACCCTAAGTCGCACCTCCAACAACTAGAAAAAGAAGAGCAAACAAATCCAGAGCGCAAAGGCGGGAAGAAATCATAAAGATTAGAGCAGAAATTAATTCCATTGAGATGAAGAAAACAGTTCAAAGAATCCACAAATCAAAAAGTTAGTTCTTTGAAAAACTAAATAAAGTTGATAAGCCTCTTGCCAAACTCATCAAAAAGAGGCAAAAGAAAATTCAAGTACAAGCAATAAAGAATGAAAAGGGTGAAATCACCACAGATCCAGTGGAAATTCAGAAGATTATCAATAGTTACTTCGAGAATCTTTACGCTCACAGAATAGAAGACACAGAAGAAATTGGACATATTCCTCGAAAGGTACAAATTATGGAAACTGAATCAAGAATATATAACAACTCTCAATAAGCCGATAACAGCCAACGAAATATGAAATGTAATAAAAAGCCTACTGACAAAGAAAAGTCCAGGTCCTGATGGATTCACAGCTGAATTCTACAAGAAATTTATAGAAGATACAATCCCCACACTCCACAAACTCTTCAGTGAAGTTGAAAAGGAAACAGTCCTCCCAAAATCATTTCTGGAGGCAAGTATAATACTGACTCCAAAACCAGAGCAAGACACAACCAAAAAGGAGAACTACAGGCCAATCTCCCTCATGAACATAGATGCAAAAGTACTCAACAAAATCCTGGCAAATAGAATACAGCTAATCATCAAGAAGATCATACACCATGACCAGGTAGGATTTCATCCCAGGGATGCAAGGGTGGTTCAATATTTGAAAATCTATAAATGTAATACACTATATTAATAGACTGAAATCTAAAAACCACATGGTCATCTCAATTGATACAGAGAAAGCCTTTGACAAAGTCCAACACTCATTCATGTTCAAGGTCCTACAGAAAATTGGAATAGATGGACTCTATCTTAACTTGATAAAAGCCATCTATGACAACCCAAAAGCTCATATAATCCTAAATGGGGAAAAACTGAAATCTTTTACTCTTAAATCATGTAATTTCTATTATACCTCAAAATGAATATATTACAATAAAATTAAAATTGTTCAAACCTCTATTTCCAAACCAACCATGGTGGCCCATGCCTATGATCCCAGAACTGCAGAGCCTGAGATAGGTGGATCACTGAGTCAAGCTAACTAGCAAGACCCTGTACCAAACAAAAACAAACAAATAAATAAATAAATTTTTATTTTTAAAAAACCCTCTAGTTCCTAGAGCCACCTTTTTATGTAAAAATCTATTATAGGCAATGAAGTGACACAGAACATTTTATGTAAGGAATGATATTGCAGATGATCTCTTTACCCCTCTCTCCTTATCTTCTGATGTGGATATTATTTAGCAGCAGGGTAGATAAGGGAAGACTTCAAGAAGTGAGGACTAACTTGCTTCTCTTTTCAGACACTGCTGTGTCATTTTCCTGTTTACTTGTGCCACGTGGTGTTAGTTTTGACTGCAATGCTTTCAGTGGAGTAAAACAAAGCATTTGAACATCTTACAGCTGAGGCTCCCACAGGACACTATCAGAGGATATAATTTCTGTCTACAACGCTGACTGCTTCCTCTTCACCCAGTTCCTACTCTCCTAACTTCAGAGGTCAAAGAAGCAGTTTAACCCCTTGTCTGCCACTTGCAGGGCTCACATTATATTTTGGACCCTACCTCAAGTCAAGAGCAAGGTGAGCCCAAAACAGGCAGAATAAAGAAAACGATTCAGATCAGAGTAGAAACTAATTAAATAGAGAATAAAAAAAAACAATAAAAATGTGCTTCTTTGAAATGATCAACAGAATTGACAAGCCTTTAGATAGATTGACCAGGAAGGGTAAAAGAGAAGGGGGGAAGGGGAGTGGGAAAGAGATGGGGAGGGAGAGAGAGAAACAGACACAGAGAGGGAGAGAAAAGCAGAGAGGGAGAGAGAGAGACTGAGAGCCAGAGAGGCAGAGGGAGACACAGACAGACAGCCTGAGACAGAAAGAGAAGAGAGAGAAAATATGAATAGGCCTAGAACAAAGAGATTATTAGTAATAAAAATAACACTTAAAAAATTCTAAACTGCATAGATTCACTAGTGCCAAAACTCCTTTAAAGAAGAATACTAATCCTACACAAACTCTTCCAAAAAGTAAAAAATACTTGATTCATTTTGAAACCCTCATATCCTCATATCAAAAGGGAACACATAACAAGAGGAGAAAATTATAACCCACTTTAGGATTCCTTGAGAAATATTAGGAAACCAAATCGAGCAACATATAAAGAGAATTACAGAACTACTGCTGCACTGTCAGAACCCCTCCAGACACTCCCAAGCCCAGGTCAGGCAAGTGTGTAGGAGAGCTTCTGTGCTCCCCTGTGCCTGCTGGACTTCTCCAGACCAAGGCCAGGCCCACCGCATGAGTGAGACCTTTCGCCATGTTCTCAGAATCCTCCTACCCATCCAGAGCCAGCCCAAGCCTGACTTGTAAGTGAAAACTTTAGCCACGCACTCCCAGGATCCCTCCAGACCCGCCCAGGCCCAGGCCCAATGAGTGTGTGGGAGAGCTTCTGCACTCTCCTGTGCTTCCTAGACCCCCCCAGACCCAGCCAAGGCCTGGCACACAGGCCTGGGGTAAAACTCTGCAGCTGAAGTGCTGGCAGAGAGACAAGGGTCCAAAACCGCCCAGCTAAGCCAAGAGCAGAACATCTTTCCAGAGGGGCACAGCAGGCTCATTTCCAACAGCAGAAGAAAGGAGCTGAGCACAGTAGCCAGACCCAGGTCAGGCACAGCTGGTTGAAGTCAAACTTAATATATCTGCACCAAAATTTTAGTAGTGGCTTGGGTTATAAATGCACCAAAGCTCTACACCACAAGTCAGAGCACAGTGCTATACAAAATGACAAAGAGAAAGAACAAAATGCAATCTCAGGTCCTGAACACACCCAGAAGAAGGGCAGAGGAAACTAGCACAACTGAAATGTCTGAATTAATAACATCTGAAGTAAAGAAACAACAGCAGAAAAGTAAAGAGGAACTTACCTCAGAATTAATATCTGAAATAAAAAAGAAATCCCTGAATTAATAGCATCTGAAGCAAAGAATCAAATGCAGAAACATGTAGAGGAAATCAGATCAGAAATAATCTCTGAAGTAAAAGAATTAATAACTGCTTCTCAAGAAGATACTGATAAAAAAAATAGAAGAGATTAGAAAAGTGACAGATTCCGTGAATGAGCAATACGGGAAAGAATAGATTGCATGAAGCAGAGTCAAAGAGATATGGAGGAACTTAAAATTTCAATTGCAAGCTTGCAAAACTGTTTGAGTGAAAACGAAGATAGATTTCAAAATTTCTGATCAAGGATATTACGGGGCCACAGAGGAGTGTGATCGATGATGTATAGTGTGCTTAAGGAGAGTCACATGGAGAGAAAACTTTCCCACAGGCTTTCACAGAGAGCAAATCGGTCAAGCAATGGCCGTGACTCATCCACATGGTTGACACTGGCAAAGGATCTACAAAGTGAGGTAAAGAGTAATAGGATAAACCCTGAGGGAACTTGACTGACTTCATCATATACAAAAGTTACTTTTTTTGTTAAATGGGTCTTTATCTCAGTCTTAACCATCCAGCAGAAAAGTATAAAAACAAGGTATATAAAGTAAAGCCATAATAACATGCTGAGCTGTAAATGGCTCTAGTCAACAACTTCTTTGGATAACCCCCTACTATTGTGGACTACTAGACTGTGTTAGAGTGTTTCGCTAAATTCAAGCAGCTATAATGATCGAATGAAAATAGAATGCCCATCTCTGACAGGACTAAACAAAAAAAGGGGGATACAAAAGAAGAACCATTTTGTATTTGTATATACAGAACAGTTAGGATAAGTATGCACCTACTTTTGCATAATTCTATGAGAAGAAAGATCTTCACTAATACTGTTTGGACAGGACATCCTGTCTGCTTTTTGTACTATGGATAACCACTAGGAAGATAACAATGTAAAAAGTAATAATTATTGAAACTGTACTATAATTCAGCTTTAAAAGATAGATAGGTATACAGCTACATTTTCCTAATTCAATGAATAGAGGGATCTGCTCTAATAGTGTTAGTAAATAGAATATCATGTCTGCACCTTGTACAACAAAAAACTTCTAAGAAAACAATATGAATGTATGAATTATTGAATCTGTTCTACTAATTTTATTTGAAACTGTCACATTGCTATTTGTTCTTCAATAAAATTGTGGGAAAAGAAAATGAAGATAGAGTTTCAGATTGTGAAGACGCTGTCACAGCTAGTGAAAAGGTAAGAAAAGATCTTAAAAATAAATAGATTGCAGGAAAAAATAATTCATCACTTGCAAGAAAATGCAAAGATGAACAACATGAGACTAACAGGCGTCAATAAGAAAAGAGTCAATACAAATTATATGAAAAGAATATGGGCAGAAGTAATCACAGAAAACTTCCCAAATATGAGGAAACAATCTGACATTCAGGTAACCGAAGTATACACAGCTCCAAATAACTTCAACCCAATTAAAAATACACCAAGATATATAATAGTCAAGATCCCAGAAATCTAGCAAAAGAACAACATACTGAAAGCTGCTAGAGAAAAGAAACAGATCACATTTAAAGGAAAACCCATCAGAATAACAGGAGACTTCTAGTCACAAACCCTGAAGGCAAGAAGAGCATGCAGCAGAGTATTTCAAGTGCTCTGTGAAAACAAATTCCACCCTAGAATACTATACTCCGCAAAACTCTCTTTCAAGTTTGATGGAGAAGTGAAATACTTCCATGACAAAGAACAACTAAAGAATTTCATGATGACAAAGCCAACCCTACACAGACTACTAAAAGATGCTCTAGAGAGGGACCAAAATGATCAGAACTCCACGAATGAGAACAGAAGGAATCCACTAAATAGAGAAGACAATTAACCACAGGCAAAAAAGAAGTAAACATCAGTAGGTAAATAACATGTCAATTGTAAATCAATATATCTCAATTATAACAATTGATGTAAATATACTCAATTCAATAATTAAAAGAAATAGCCTGGTACAATGGATTAGGAAACAAAATCCAACAATATACTATATACAAGAAACACACTTAACTCATAAAGAAATTCATAGGCTGAAAGTCAAAGGATGGAAAACAAGACTATAGGACAAGGCACTTTGGAAAAAAGAAGGGATAGTAGGCCTGTTCTCAGAGAGTCTCAACTTCAAACCAAGAATGATCAAATGAAATAAAGAAGGTGACTATATACTACTTAGGGGAAAAATTCAAGAGGAAGAGGTAACACTCATGAATGCATATGCATCAATGTATAGCTGGGGAGCCCCCAAATATTTAACACTAATCTTAAAGGGCATGAAAAATCTAATATCCAAGACCACAGTCTTAACTGGAGGCATTAACACCCATTATCCCAAAAAGATAGGTCAACCAGACAAAAAATTAGCAAAGAAGTAACAGAACTGAACCAGAGCTTGGAACAAATGGACCTGGTGGACATATACAGAGTGTTCCACCCAACCACAGCTGAATACACATTTTTTTCAGCTGCACGTGGGTCATTTTCTTTTCTTTTCTTTTCTTTTCTTTTCTTTTCTTTTCTTTTCTTTTCTTTTCTTTTGTTTCTCTTTTTGGTGGAACCAGTGATTGAACTCAGGCCCTTGTGTTTGCCAGGGACACACTTATTATACTGAGCCATCTCTCCAGCCCTTCATTTTCTAAAATAGACCACATACTCGTCCATAAGTCATGCTTAAATTGATGCAAGAAAACAGAAATTATCCCATGCATATCATCTGACCACAGTGCAATGAACCTGTAAATAAATGACAGAAGAAACAGGAAGAAAACCCTAAATACATGGAAATTAAACAATACCTTACTCAGCAATCAATGGGTCACAGATGAAATTAAACAAGAAATTCAACAATTTCTACATTTCAATGAAAATTCAACTACAACTTATCAGAATTTATGTGATGTGATGAAAGCAGTTCTCCTAGGGAAATTTATAGCTGTGACCTCACACATTAGGAAAAACATCTAAAAAAGGAAGAGCAAACAACATCCAGAGACAAGAAAAAATCATAAAGATTAGAGTAGAAATTATTTCAATTAAGACAAAGAAAACAGTTCAAAGAATTAATGAATCAAAAGATGGTTCTTTAAAAGATTAAATAAAATCGATAAGCCCCTAGCTAACCTCATCAAAAAGAGGACTACCACCAACATACCTCCCAGACCTAAAGAAATCCTTCCTAAAATTTATTTGGAACCAGAAAAGATCTAGAATAGCAAAGGCAATGCTGGGCTACAAAGGCAAGGCAGGAGCCATTGTAATTCCTGAATTGAAATTATACTACAAAGCTACTGGTTAAAACATCAGCATGGTACTGGCAACAAAATAGACCTGAGGATCAACAGAATAGATTAGAAGCCACAGAAGCCTCCGCAAACACACTCAGCCACCTTATCTTTGACAAAGGGGCCAAACATGCTTCCTGGAAGTAAGATAGCCTCTTTAACAAATGGTGCTGGAAAAACTGGCTCTCTATATGCTGAAAACTAAAACTTGACCCAGGTCTCTCACCATGCACTAAACTATAGTCAAAATGGATTAAAATTTAAACATTAAAACAGAAACACTAAATCTCCTAGAAAAGAAAGTAGGAAGAACTCTTGAAGACGTAGGGTAGGCAAAGAGTTCATGAACAAAAACAAGTCGCACGGGTAATAGTTGAAAGAATTAACCACTGGGACCTCCTCTTATTGAAAAGTCTTTGCACGTCAAAAGAAAAAAAAAAAATTACCAACAAAGTGAAAAGACACCCAGGGTATGCTGCAAGTGTGACTGAGACTGGATGTGGTGGCACATACTTCTAATCCCAGCGCTTGGGAGGCTGAAAACAGGAGGATCGCTTCGAGTCTGATCTGTGTAGGGAGACCTGTAGACCCTGTACTAAATACATAAAAGTAAATAAATAAATAGTCACCCAAACATGAAGCCCATTCAGGCTGTGGCATTCTTGTTATTGAAATTCTTGAAATGATCCAATTTTTTGCTGCAGATTCTCCTGTTTCTGCATCACAGCTCCCTGCCGTAACCTGGAACAGGCCAGCCTACACCAACGTTCTGTTTGGACTTGGAGTGCCACTTTTCACTCCAGAAGGCTGAAGGGTCCCAGGCAGAAACCAGAGTCTGCCTAAGAACCCGTCAGGCAATGTCCAAGCTGAAAGCAACGACTGGAGCTCCTGGAACCATCCATCCTTCCTCATTTCCTTATTTAAGTAATGAACACTCCAGGGTGGCTCCTCTATATGTTAGGGTGTGGAAGTGCTTAACTGATTTAGTTAAATGTATAAACTTCTCAAGTTGACACAGTTCATCAGTCACTACAATCTGCCTCTGACAACACTGTGACTCCTGCTTTTAGCTTGTTTCCTCAGAGGCATTGGGAGACCAAAGTGGCCAGGGGGAAATCTTAACTTTCAGTTCAATGGTATTGGTGTTGTTATTACTTCCTGGTACAAGCCTCCCTCCCTCTGGAACTAAGACTTCTAATTCAGCAGAATATGAGATCATGGGGACAAGAAGCAATAACTTTGCTAGTGGATCACTAGGGGTAATGGTGAGTGGTACCATTCCTACGCCCACCCCTTGATTCTGGACCCATGAATCCTGGCTATGGGAGACACAGTACCCTACAGAGGATGCAGATTCAAAGCATATACAGCCCTTTGAAGTACCTTACCCTAGTCTTCCAAACTATTGCCACCTCGCTGGTGCTGTAACTGCATCTTCCAGCTTTCTGTCAATCCAGCTGCTTCTGGATGGTAAGCAACATGATGAGACCGGGGAATTCCATGAGCACAAGCCCACTGCTTCACCTCTTTTGGCTATAAAATGTGTCCCTTGGTCATAAGTAATGCTGTGTGGAATTCTACAGCGGTGGATAACGCATTCTGTAAGTCCACAGACGGTAGTTTTGACACAGGTGGTATGTGCAGCAAAGACAAATCCATATCCGAAACACATGTCTATGCCAATGAGGACAAAGCGCAGTTTCTTTCATGATGTAAGTGGTCCAATATAATCAAACTGTCACCAGGTCGCAGGCTGATCTCCCTGGGGAAAGGTGCTGTATTGGGGACTCAGTGTTGGTCTCTTCTGCTAGCATACTGGGAATTCAGCAGTGGCTGTAGCCAGATCAGCTTTGGTGAAGGGCAGTCCATGTTGCTGAGCCCATGCGCAACCTCCATGTCTGCCACTCTGGACACTCTGCTCATGGGCCCACTGGGCAATGCCAAGCGTGGCTGAAGAAGGAGGTTGGCCACTACCCACAGAATGTGTGAACACTTTCCCATATTTGTAACTCTTTCTATAACTTCTCAGAAATTGAAGAAATTTCTCAGATCCCACCAAACTACTTCTCCCTGAGACCAATCCTCATTCTCACTTTCTTATAGAAGTTTCACCCATTCATCTTTCTAGGCACAGAAGTTGCCAAGGGTGTGTGGGGAAGGCGAGCAGAAACCTTGTATATAACAGTTTCTGGCATCTGGACTCATTTTTTGTTTTTATTAAATATATCTCTGCATTCTTGAACTGGCTCTCAACTTCTTCTGGACTTCTTAAGGGAAATTCAAGTTTTGCGCCAAGTAATAACAAAGAGCTTCATGTTTATGTTACAAATGCCAGCAGTGTCATCATGGGCAACTTCCCTCCCTTGCTGGAGCAATTTTAAAAAGCCCAGAGCACGGCATTTTGCAGGAGAGTAATCCACACCCTCTGCCCTTCCCTTCAGAATCCTGACAACAGCAGAGGAGAGTAAGTCACAGCCAAGCGGCAAACTGGGGCTCCTGAGCATCCTGCTGTGAAATCCTCAAGTGCTGACAAGAAGAGAGCCATGAGGAGGGCAGCAAAGGATTCCAAGTGGGGAAAGGTTTCAAAAAGTTTTATTTTTGCCAAAGAGAAAAATTCCAAGTTTGGTATATCAAAACAGGCTTGGATGCCCAGACTCAAACTCTCTTGGGTCAATACCAGTTGTTAAGAGTAACTATTTGTTGGGAATGTGCTGTGCCCAGGGCATCAGTTCACTAGGTACATCTGCATCTCATTTTCTTATAACTGTGAAGTAGGCATCATTAGCTCCATCCTATAGATGAAGGACATAAGGCTCAGAGATGTGAGCAGCCTATCCTGAAGTCATGAGCTTTGCAAGTAGCAAGTCTGGAATATGTCTCCACAGCCCTCACCAGTGGTGACGAAGCTGTTAGCACTTTCTAGGATACAAACAGCCCACTGGGGCATATGCCAGGGGCTCACCACTGCTGGCCTGTACTGTTCCTCTGCCCTGCTGGATGTCCCGCACTTCTGGCCACATGTGCTTGGGCAAGATTGGGGCATCTGGTACAAGAACAACAGACCCACAGAGGCACCCTGTGATATGGGTGGCCAGGCTCAGAAATGTGATTTGAGCCAATTTGGTTTGGTGAAGTGGATTCAATACAGAGCTTCTACTTTGTCCTTGTGCAAACTAAAGTGAGGTGAAATACATGCAACAGAGAGGGGAAGATGGAGTAGATGTACAGAAAGAAAAAGATGCCAAGAGAAAGTGACTGAAAAGATGAGAGGAGTACATGTAAGAAAACAATATGAAATCAAAGGCAGAGACACAAGCCAAAGAGAATGGAGTATTGGGCTAGCCACCTGGCTCCCGACTGGGTCTGGGCTGCATAGTGGAGCCTATCTTCGGGTTCCTTTGAGCTCTGTACCCCAACAATACTTTCCAACTGAACTCTAAGTCCATGTGCCCCTTGCCGTCCCTGAAATTCTGAGTTCAACAGCCTCATGCCAAAATTGTTTCACTTCCTGACTGTGTCCCCACCTCCTCTTCCTTTGCAGTGAAGACAACATGTATAACAAGACTTAAGGATAGACAGCAAGCCACCATTGTCATGTTGCTTTGCTTTCCTTGCTATGGCTACTAGGTGGGCTAGCTTATGTCTCTTCCTTCAGGTCTCTGGACTTTCCACCTCCAGACTTCTTGGCTCCCTTCTCTGGCAGTTACCTCCCCCGGTCACTGGTATGGAACTCAAAGGGGCGCCGAGGGGCAAGGGGCCAGCTTAAAGCATGGCCTTCATTCAGTCCTATAAGTCCCTAAAAAATGAATTATCCCACAATCACAGATGTGTATTTTTTAGGATAATCCTTAGGATTATGCAAACAGCTAACAAATAAGAACATGTAGTTCACATGAAGATGTGAGAGGAACCTATATTCTTGCCTAGGTTCTCTTCCTAGTGGGCTGTGTTACCTTATTTGAGTTGTTCGGTATCCCTGATCCTTGGAGTTCTCCTCTGTACAGTGCCAGGAGAGTGGACAGATGACATCTGTTAGGACCTCTTCCAGCTCTGTTGTTCTAATATCCACATTTAGATGTCATTTAGCCTGCTTGACATTTAGAGAAGGGGACCCCGTCTGTGTCACTGCTGAAATGTGTGCTTTATCACCACACCTGTTCTTATTGCAAGTGTCAGAAAAGCGCTCAGAGCAGTGCTGCTCTGACCCTGCCTCTTCCATCTATGATCTTGTTGTGCTTCCAAGAGGATTTCTCTGAGAGAAAGACACTGAGCAGCAGAGAAGATAAAGAAACACTGAAGGTCCCAAAAAATGGGAGGGCCTCCACCTCTAGGAGAAGTCCAGTCTCACTGACAGACCCGAGACCACAGGAACAGCAGTGAGCACAGGAAGGGCAAGGACACGTACACTGCTGAAGGGGCACATTTCTAATGCATGTGTCACAGTAGGCCAGGCTTGCAGGCTTTATTTAGGTAAAACCCTGATCTAGCTTCAGCTCCCAGGCCTCCGTCTGACTCAGAGTTTCAGAATCTTGGCCTCCTGGGCCATGAGTCATGGTGATGAAATTTCAAGAGAAAGGGACATTCTTAAAATTAGCTTTGAGACAGCAACTGGCTTTGTGTTTGCTCTGTAAACTTCTTTTCCAGGTTATTTTAATTGGTCTCCTCTTCCAGGGGACCAAGTGGAGAATGAATTCTGCCAGTTTCTCGCCTACTCCATAACCCTTAGACTTCCTCAGCTCCAGGGCTTCTCTGTGCTTGCTGTGCTCAAGGAAGCAGGCCAAGGACTGGGTCATTGACCCTTGGGCCTCATCTGACCTTACCTCTTCCGTCTATAATCTTTGTTGTGCGTGCTTCCAAGAGAAGGATTTCTCTGAGGAGCCCAAGGCCAGGGCTGGGCTGGGCAGGGTGAGGTTGACCACCCAGGGCTAGAAGTTCCATCATTCAACAAAAATAAGAGCTTGAGGGTCTCCGCTAGCCCAACCTAGTTCCTCTGATTCTACACAGGCCCACTTTGTGCTTTTGACCAACCCTGCTCCCAAGGCAGGAAATCAAAGCTGACACTGATTTTTTTTCAGTCAGAATATTTCCATCAAGAATGAGATGTAAATGAACAATTTCTCCACTGTTCCCTGTACAACAGAGGGTTCTGTGGATATTGGGTACTTATGGCTTGGTGCCTATTTTTTATGTACTCTGATGCAGAGCTTGTTCTCTTCAATGTCTCTGCTTCTTCTCAGGGACATGCTGTTTCTCGGTTATAATTGGTATTCCCCTCAGCAAAACCAAATTAGCACAGAGCTACCTGGGTCTCTAGGGAACACAACAGAAGTCTTAAGTGGAAGCTGTGGCACAGCCCCACTAGTGAGTTCAAGAATATCTCGGTGTGTGCCCCTGTGCCAAGTCCTTTCTGTCAACATGTATACATTGTCTCAGCCATTCATTTGGCAAGGTTGGATTGTATGCATACCATATGCCTCACTGTGCTGAGTGCAGGGAATGTTCACAGGAATGAAATGCAGCTGCTGCCCTAGGAACCCTGCCTTGGAGAGGTGAATGCAGTGAAGTGATCACACACGACGATGAGGCATCACAGTTGCGCTGCCACAGAAGCCTGTGCAGGTCTGAAACAGGAAGGATGGAAAGGTAGGGGCGGGATGTGATTGGGTCCCAAGAGGAAGGTGAAGATGTTTATTAGTAATGAAGAAAACAAATATGTTTCTAAAAAGAAAGGCAAAATCTTTTCTAGCTTCCTGAAAAGAATGACTTATAGCATCACAGGAATGTACTCCTCCCATCTTCTTTCTCTCTCTCTCTCTCTCTCTCTCTCTCTCTCTCTCTCTCTCTCTCTCTCTCTCTCTGTCTCTCTCTCTCTCCTATTTCAGATCCAGCATGATCAATACCATGGGTGACAGGAAAAGTAAGAGACGAGACAGCTTTGACTTGAATCTGGCCTTTGACAAAAGAAACTCTCCCTGGGTGAATAGAGCAGAACTCTTCTCCTGGGTTTGCACCTAGATTCTTACAATATTCTGTATGGGGTCTCTGTCCCACAGTTCTCTGACACTACTATTCCTGGTGTCACCTGAGGCATTGAGCAGCACCTGCCTTCAGCCTTCCTGCCAAATTTCCTCTGTCCCCCAGCAGGCACTTTCAGATGAGATCTGAGGTGACCCAATTGCATCATAAGTCTCTTTCTGGTGTTGGTCATTTCTATGTCAATGACTACATTCCTCACTGTAGAAAAACCTCTGGGCATGTAGTCCAGACTCACTGAGCAAGTTCTCCTGGTCCCTGTCCCCAGACAGCAAGTCACACTTTGTCACCCTCACCTCTCAGGAGCAAGAGCCAGGTTCTAGTCCTAGACTTTCTCAGGTGTGGATCAGGCACTAGTTCTCTACACCTCTACGGCAGAAAACACTTTCCCCTGTTCCCCTGTAGTGCTTCAGCTCCTTCCCCTAGGGAGAGAGCAGTAGCAGCTCTTTCCAAATGATCCCTTCTCAATTTCTCCCCATCTTTTTGCTGTTCTTCATCTGGATGTGGGCCATGAGCATTTTTCTTTGAAAATCTGCATCTTGGGATAGGCTGTCATGCTTAGTTTGGGATTTATATTTATCATATGGGGGTGTAAGGTGAACTGGTGGCAAAAGAACCTCATTCCAAACATCTTATGATGCCCCATCTTGGCAGCAGCCCGACTGGGAATGCTGTCTCCAGGATGCTAGCCTGAGCTAGCTGTGCTTATAAGCAAGCAGAGGTTGAGGCTTGTGGAGGGCCTGATTGTTTCCATTATTTGGTCCGTAGTCCTTATCAGATAAGCTTCTGGGCCTGACCTCATTCTGTCTATCACTACAGAATTCACCTGGAGGACCGCAATAGGTTTGCAGCTGGGATTGAGAACACAAAGCTATACCGATTTAATCAATGAAAATGAGAAAGGATGCGTTTGAAGCCAGTCCATGCTTCCACACAGAGACTTCTTCCCCTGCACAAGAGGTGATGTGTATTGCCAAAGGGACCTCCTTGGGTAGAGGGGCCACAGTCAGCATCCACCAGGCATCTTCAGAACTGGAGGCTGTGCTCACTGGCAAGGCTACTAAGTTTCCTGGTTCTTGGCCCAACCACAGACACCTCTAGGCAGTTAAAGATGCCAGACAGGGTGAAGGAGAAAAACACAGTCCCAGTCCAGCTGTCGTCAGCTTTCTTTCACCTCCTTCTAAAGCCATCTGCAGGATCCCAGAAGTCAAATTCTGGACGCTATGTAGGATGTGAAAACTGAGTCACAAGTTGGTGACTCACTGGCTTGAGATCACACAATGAGTCAGGCAAAGGAGGCCTTAGGACAAGTTTAAGTCTTAGTTTTCAGATGGTCTCTAGTGAGCTTCCACTGAAGGGAAGTGGCTCCAGGGTGCATGGGTGGAGAGGCTGGTAGAGATGCCAAATCTCTCATCATAGAGGAATGACATACCCTGGCTTTTTGTACAGCTCTCAAAGTGCTCAGAGCTTTGTGCAATGGATTCTAATGCTGTTTTGTTACCCTTGACCCCATTTACTGATAAATTCATCCATCAGTCACCTAGATACACTGGCTGCCCCTACTGATGTCACTTCATTATACTTGAGCAACTTCTTGAGTTGTATGTGGGGTTTAGGAAACCCTGGTGCAGAAAGACTGTCAAGGGCTGGCAGAGGTGCTATAGAGCAGTAGTTAAGGATACAGCCTGGGTTATTACACAAACCCAGATTTGAAATCTCACATCTCATTTGCTGGGATCTTGGGGAAATCACTGACTTCACTTTTTCCAACATAGAGATAACAGTGTGTTAGAAAGAAAGGTTGGATGCAGAAATAAATGAAACACTGCTCATAAATATCTCAGACTGCAGGATGTGCTCTACAATTGAATGAATGTACTTCATTAGGGATTTGGGTTTCCACTGAGGATTGCTGTTCTTCAGAACTTTGCTAGAGTTGGGGAGATAGCTCAGTGGCATAAGCACCTGCCTGGCAAGCACAAGGTCCCAAGTTCAATTCCCAGTGCTGGGGTGGGGGGAGGAGAAAAAAGAATTTTTCTAATTGCTTATAAAATTAAATCATTATTTATTAAGGTGCAGCAAAAATTGTTTATGCTAACATATAACAAATTAACAGGCAGCTGCTGTGTGAGAGTTGGCACTAAGGAAGCAGAGGCTGGCCGAGCTGCAGGCGAAACACGGGGCTCCAAACAATGCAGCACGACAGGAAGCAAAGCACAGCGAAGCAGAAATGAGAAATAGTACCTTAGCTCAAGTTCTGGACCAATCATCCCAGGCCAGGTTAAGTAACTTAGCACTTATAAAGCCTGAAAAAGCAAAAGCAGTACAGAATTACCTTATAGATATGGCAAGATACAGACAGGTAGGTGGGAAGGTCTCAGAACAAGGTTTAATATAAATCCTTAGGGGCCGGGGAGATGGCTCAGTAGAATAAGTGCTTCCCTAGCAAGTGCAAGGGCCTGATACCACCAAAAAAACAAAAACAAACAAAAAAAAAAACCTTGAAAAAGTAAGACAACAAACAGAAAACAACAATTAAATTCAACAGAAGAAAAGCAATAGATTCAGATGAAGATGATGAATATTGAACTAAAAACATTTAGGGAGTGAAAACAGCACGTCTAGGACAGAAGTTAAAATCTGCATAAATGTATGTTTGTCTATATGCCATTAAAAAATAAACTTGTTATAAAAAAAGGACCAAAACAAATTAGCAGAGCTCTAAACTTCTCGAGAGAAGTTACGTTTTGCATATTGCACTTTAGTCTATTTTGCATCTTTAGGGCCAGACAGCATTCAGTAAGTGGTTATCCACAAATAAAAGACTTAATGGAATCAAATCCGCATTAAACATTTCCAGGGCTGGGGAGATAGCTCAGCAGGCCAGGTGCCTGCTTACACAAGCACAGGGACCAGCATTCTATCCCCACACCACAGACTACACTGGCCCTGCCCCTGGCATGCTGAGCCAGCAACCAAGACAGGGTGTGGTGGTGCATGCTTATGATCCCAGCACTGGGAAAGCTGCAAACAGGAGGGTCACTGTGAGTCAGTGCTTCATAGTACTGTGTACATATTGTACCAAATACATTTTTTAAAAAACTCAAGTTGTGCCATGCGTATTCGGCACAAACTGGATTCATCCATGAAGCAAGAAGCTGGTGTGCAGCCCTGCACTAGATTTTATATGTGCCCAGTTTAGCTGTCAATGCACAGAGCAGCATAAGAGCAGATACATATTAAGTGGAAAAGGAGATTCAAAGCCATAAATGTGATCAGTTAGGTTAGAATGAACCTGAAAAATATTTTTGAGGCCGAATGTTATGACAAAGTACCAGAAATTGGGCAGCATGCAAGCGACATCTATTTCTGACAGTTCCAGATGCTGGAAAGTCTCAGATGAGCAGTAGCAGAGCTGGTGCCTGGGGAGAACCCTCTTGCCACGTCATAGATGCCACACTTTATCTTGTGCTCACACAACAGAAGGGTGAAACACTGTTTTATACAGGAAATTCCCTGCATAAAGGTTCTGCCCTTTGGCCCAGCCATAGCCCCCAAGTCTCACTTTTTGGTGCCATCACAATGACGAATAGATTTCATTGCAAGAGCAGAGCATAGGAATTGGCAACTGGGTCTCAAGAGAACTGGTGGAGTCAACCGATAGCCAAGAAGAAACCAGACATCAGGAAGCTGCATTGCTAGGCCAGGCAAGGTGGTCCCAGCACTTGGGGGGATGAAGCAGGATAATGCTATGAATCTGATGCCAGCCTGGCCCACATAAGTGAGTTCGAGGCTAGCCTGAACTATATAGAAAGACCTGTCTCAATTTTTTTCTTAAAAAAAAAAAAAAGAAGCAGAATTGCTTCTAGACACTAGACACAGTAGGTGACAGACACATTCTGACATCAAAGGGAGACTGGCTAACCTGTCTGAGCTAAAGAGATTGACAGTTGGGCAAATGGTAAGAACCACAGAGATCATTCACAGTTGGGAACAATTCTTTGCTGATGTGCAGAGGGTGCTGAGGTCTTTACAGCAGGCCCTTCCCAGGAGAGTGGTAGCTGGCCTGGCCTCTGGGCTTGAGAGGAAAAAGAGGGTTGGTCAAGGTTCTACTGACTGTGTGGCTATGACTGTGGTCCCACCACCTCATATTCTGGCACTTGCATTTTCTTGGGTGGGTTGACCTGTGCTGAGAGTGCACATTTCAAATGAGCGTGGAAAACGCAGATTCCTGGGCTCCACCATCAGATGGAAATTCCTGGAGCTGGGTGCAGTATTCAGGCTCTCTCTCAGGGTGGCTCTGGGGAATACAGACCAATAGCAAAGCTCCACGTCATGTTTAAACATAAGGCTAGTGCCTCCTTTTTTGTTTTTAACATCAAACAATTTCTTAAATCATCATCGTGTAAGCACAGATGGATTTTTATTTTGGCAGTTCGAGAAAATATGTAACAAGTAAAAAATGTCTTGAGGGCAGTTGGCAATTCTGTGAAGCATTTGTAGCTTATTATACTAAGCAGGCGCACACATGATTGAAAACTAGTGCCTTGGTTACTCTTCACTCATTGCTGGGACAAAATACCCAGTGCTCCAAAGCAATGGAGGAAAGGTTTATTTAGCTCACAGTTTGTGGAGGTCTCAGGCCCTCAAGGAGACAATATTAAAGACAAGGTGACTTTGAAACTTGAAAGAGACAGACACTCCCTATAGACCAGACTGCAAGACAAAAGAGGAAACAAACAGCTATATACTTCCCTAGGGATGGGCATGAGGGATTGATATTCTAAGTAGTTATCAATCGCCTTGAAAGAGTCTAAATGAGTCACTGACCCAACCCCCAACCGAAAGAGACCTTGTCCTTTATTCATACCTGCTTGCTGCTGACTCAATTCCCCATTTGATCCTGGACTTAGTCAACTGTACCTGAGCAATGGTGCTTGTAATCTCATTGGTTGACCATAGTTTTGTCCCACCTCGTGCCCAACTAAGTGAGTTCCCATGCTCTCCACCCACCTCACCACATGGTCTTACTCTATAAAAGTCCCTAGAAGAGATAGCTTCAGTTCTATAGTGTGCCTGGGGAGAGTCACATGAAGAGAAAACTTTCTCTCAAGCTCTCACAGAGAGTGAACTGGTCAAGCATTGGCCGTGACTCATCCACATGGATGACACAGACAAAGGAACTACAGAATAATGTACAGGACTACAGGATAAACCCTGAGAGGACTTCAATGACCACATAAGAAATAAAAAGTACATGTGTTGGTAAATAGGTCTTGATCTATCTAGGTCTTAACCATCCAGCAGAAAAGTATAAAAATGAAGTATACATCGTGGGGCCATAATATTAAGCTGAGCTGTGAATGGCTATGGTCGACAACTTCTTTGAATAACTCACTATTGTTGTGGAATGATGGACTGTGTTGGATTGTGGTGTCGAGTTCAAGCACCTAAGTTAGTTGAATGACAATGGAGTGCCCATCTTTGTCAGGTGTAGACAAAGGAAGGGGTATAGAAAGAAAAAATCATGATGTGTGTGTGTATAGACAGTACAGTTGGGCTAGATAACGCTGTGCTTCTACATAATTCTATGAGAGGCAAGATCTGCACTAATGTGGTTGGACAGGATATTATCTCTGCTTCTAGTACTATGGTCATCCACTAGGAAAATAATTATTGAATTTTTTATATAATTCAGGTATAAAAAATAAGATAAGTAAGCAGCTACACTCTTAATTCACTGATAAGAGATATCTGCTAATATAATATCTGTAAATATAATATCATGTATGCACCTTGTATGATACCAAAACATTATGAAAACAGTTTGCAGTGCATTAATTTATCGAATCTGTCTTGTTAAGGTGTCTTGAAACTGTCTGATTGACATTTGTAGTTCAATAAAAGAAAAAGAAAAAAAAAAAAGAAAAGATAGCTTCCGAAGGACTACCCACTCAGGCCCCCTCCTGTCCCTCTCTTGGACAAAAACTTTTTTTCCCCCAATAAATATATTCTGCTCATAATCTCCATTTGTTCCTAAAATTCATTCTTCGGTTTTAGAGACCACAAACTCTTCCCAGGTACCTTTCAGCTGGGAGTTTCATTTTCCCCCTGTATCATTGGAGGTCATCCACCTGAGGTCAGTATTCCCCCTATGACAGTTTGGCATTATCTGAACTCTGAAATTAAAACTTGAAAATATTTTTCTCCTGTCAGGAGAACTGGGTAAGCATCAACAAAAGCTAGTCAGATCTATCATTAAAGTGAATCAAGGAGTTTTAATTTAATTTTTAGAAAACCACAATTAATGGGAAACACATTAGTTGCAAAGCACTAACAAATGCATTGATCAAGCCGTGGCTGCCGCCGGACAGCTGGCAGCTGGGTCGGCACCATGCATTGGCAGTGCAGCTGCAGACTGTCAGCTTCAGGGCTGTGCTTGCTCAAGGTTGCCAAAGTCCTGATAGCCAAATCATGTGAGCCTTCCTGCCAGCGTCCCTGCCTGGCAACAAAGCTCTGGAGTTCAAGAACTTGAACAACAACCAAAGGTGAGTGGCTCCCCGAGGCTGCTGCCGAGACCTGCTCCCTTCCTTGGGGAAGTCTTCTCTGATCCCGAAGTCACAGCACCAGATGTTTCTCTTCACAACACACCCAGTACTCTGTGCTACTTTCATTCTGGGCTTAGTGGACTGCTGGTAACTGTGTATTTTCATTTACCCACCCAGCTCCATCAGGGTGCATCCTTAATGTCCCCTGTGCTTAGCAGTGCCTGGAAAACATGGTACGTATGCAACAGAAATTTGACGAATGAATGAGTAAACATGCAGATAGGAACTCGGGATTTTTTTAAGAATATCTTGTAATGGAAAAACAGACAGTCAGATATATTCTAGACCTAGAATTATATCCTGGTCCATTTCTCACAGAATGTGTGACCTTAACTAACCACTTCAGGTCTGAGATTTTTTTTTTTTTTCTGTGTAAAATAGAATTCCAGTTCTGATCCTTAAAGGATTACTGTGATTATGCCTTGATGTTTTGGAAGGAAATCACCCAGAAGTTATTTTTGTGTCACTATCAGCTTTAAGTACTGAGGTAGATGGACTATGGTTTTAAAGCTCCATGATGGTATGGACTGAAATTCAGTACAGGAAATAGAAATCATTTGGGGTTTTGCAAGATAATGAAAAAGGAGATTAATCAGGGAATCAGAAAAAGGCAAAATCGCTGAAAGCTAGGGAAGAGTGGGTGTTGAGGGCCGCCACGAGGGCTTCAGGTCTGGACATCCAGTCTCCACAGCTGCCTGCCTGTGCCTGGAAGCGGCTGCTGCTCCATGCACACACATTTCCACAGCTGGCTCGAAGCCTTCAGTCTCCACAACTTTGCATGTTTGCCTGTTATTGCAGCATGACAACTTTGTTCCAACTCAATGGCTAAAAACACAGTGATTCTCTCAGATGCTGTGCATTAGGAGTCCAGGCACAGCTTAGATGGAGCCTCTGATTCAAGGTCCTGAAATTGCTCTCAGGGTGTGAGCAAGGGCTGAGTCAAATTAGGTTTCATCTGGGGAAAAACCTGTTTCCACACTCATGAGGTTTCAGCATCATTCTGCTTCCTGTAGACTCTCAGGATAAGAGCCTCATCTTTTTCCTGGTTGGCTCTTGGCCATATAACTCCATCAACCTTTTGCTGCATGGCACTTGCTTTATTAAAGCCAATAAAGGAGAGAACATTTCCTACCGGGGTACACATTCCTAATCCCATCACCTTGGCATATCCTATCAGTTAGAAGCAAGTGACAAGCCCCACCCACACTGCAGGGGACAGCTGGATCATGTGGAAGGCAGAATTGATGCTGAGGAAGTCCATGCAAGATATCAACACATACAGGCATTTACTTGACCTGTGCAGTAATATTCAATATCTGCTCTCAATTTTATTAATATGATGATACAATATACAATATGCATCATCACTATGACTCACCGTGTAAGAGTCAATATTGAAAAATGTTTAATGATACAGACTTGTAGTGATATTTCCTAGGGTGAATTCTAATTCTGTCTTTAAGATCTTTGTGTGAAAAATGGGCATGAGAATAGGACCTACATAGAGTGCCTGGTAGAGTGCACACTCCACAAGGGGGTAGATAGCATCACTGTTGTGACCCAGGCACATTCTTAAGTGTTTTATATACATTATTTTGTTTAATTTCTAGATAGCCTTGTGAACTAGGTTCTTTGATAAGTATGCTATGTTACTTTGGAGAAAAACTGAGTCACGGGTAAATTATATAACTCCCCAAAAGTTAACAAAGGCAGTTACTAGCAGAGTTGTGATTGGTGGACAAACTGCATTCACTTTACCCTCTGAAAACATATTTTGTTTTCTATAACTAATCTAAGTTTTTTTTGCTCATCTTATTAGAAGAAAGAATAATCCCTTAAAATTATGTGTGCTTTCTCACTCAAGCTTTCTAATAGAATGTTTGTTGTAATTGTCTGAGAATATTCAATTTCATTGTAGAAAAAAAATTAAACATATGAAATTTTTAAAATAGGTTAGAAACTACAGCATGTGTATGTTTAATGTAGATAGAAGGCAAATGAAGGACCAAGAGATAAATGATAGTGACAAATCACTGAATATTCATAAGGTGCCTGAATAGAATTAAATGATACATACATATGCATGAGATATGTGAGGCACTAAATATTCTAGGTACACTAAATACACACAAGCAAGCACTATACTTAGGGCTTTGATTTGATCATAAATCAATGGCATTCTTTCTGAATTTTATCCTCTATGCAAGAAATGAAACTGAAACTGATGGCTGATCAGTCAGCTAACTGGCAAGCTACAGTTATTGTTCAAGGGTACTGGTCTCTGGGTTTGTCAAATATATAAGGGTTCTTAGCCAAGGCACTTTGTATCTGTGGGCTCCTTTCCTCAAACCTTAATTCTAGCCTGCAACCAAATCATCATTAGACTACCTCACAGCCCTGAAGAAATCATTCCTAAAATTTATTTGGAACCAGAAAAGGCCTAGACTAACAAAGGCAATCCTGGGCAACAAAGAAAAGGCAGGAGCCATTACAATTCCTGACTTGAAATTATAGTACAAAGCTACTGTGATAAAGTCAGCATGGTATTGGCAAGAAAATAAACCTGACAATTAATGAAATAGATTAGAAAATGCAGAGGCCTCTCACACACTCAGCTACCTTATCTTTGACAAGGGACAAACATGCTTACTGGAAGAAAGGTAGCCTCTTTAACAAATGGTGCTGGAAAAACTGGCTCTCTATATGCTGAAAACTGAAACTTGACCTAGGTCTCTCACCATGTACTAAATTAAAGTCAAAATGGATTAAAGATCTAAACATTGAAACAGAAATACTAAATCTCCTGGAAGAGAAAGTAGGTGGAAATCTGGAAGACACAGGGGTAGGCAAACAGTTCATGAACAAAAATCAAACTGCACAGGTAACACTTGAAGGAATTAACAACCTGGACCTCCTCTTATATAGAAGCTTTTGCACATCCAAAGACATTAGGAAGAGAGTGAAAAGACAACCCACAAATTGGGAAAAATTATTAACTAATAAGCTCTCAGAAAAAGGTCTTCTCTCTAGAATTTATAATGAACTAAAAAACATTAGGGCCTCAAAATTTAAAGACTCAGCCCAGAAATGGACATTCGAGGTGAACACATACTTCTCAGAGGAAGAAATTCTAGAAGCTAATAAATACATAAAGAAATGCTCCACATCACTAGCCATCTGTGAAATACAAATGAAAACAACACGGAGATGTCATCTCACCCCAGAAAGAATGGCTGTCATAAAGAAATCAACCAACAACAAATATTGGAGAGGCTGTGGGGGAAAAAGGAACTCTTCTCCACTGCTAGCGGGAATGTAGACTGGTGCAATCATTATGGAAATCAGTGTGGAGACTCCTTCAAAAACTAGGACTGGAAATCCCATTCAAGTCAGCTATCCCCCTACTGGGAATTTTCCTGGAGGAACTGAAAACTTCATATCATAGTGATATGTGTGCCCCTATGTTTATAGCAGCACAATTTGTGATAGCCAGATCTTGGAAGCAACCAAAATGCCGATCACCTGAGGAATGGATGAAAAAGATGTGGCATTTTTATACAATGGAGCATTACTCAGATATAAAGAGTGATAAACTCAAAGCCTTCATATACAAGTGGATGCTACTTGAAGTATAAGTGAAATAAACCAGACCCACATGCGTAAATATCATATAGTCTCCCTAGTGTAAGAATGCAAAAGAAGAAATAAAAATTGAAAAGTATAACACAATTCTTGGAAAGCAAGAATTTAAGGATTAAACAACAAAGAGAGGACAAGAAGAAAAGCTAGGAAACGTGACAAGAGCAAAACCATACATTTATATACACAAGACAGTAAAGGCAATGATCCTGAGAATTTCCATCAAGTTTTTGAAACTAGCAGTTATTGGTAGGATTTTCATCCTGACTAACCATATATGTTGATATCCATAAACTAAGCAACTGCACTGAAGATGGCAATGTGTAATAATAGGGCCATGCTTGGAATCCTTGTCATACTAGTCTTCTAAAAGCGTACTGCTTCTAGTGTCATATCAATTACTGCTATACTCTCTCTCAAGCAAATGTTTGTTTAAAAAAAGAGGGATAATAGATGGAGACAAGAGATAAGAAAAAAAGAATGTCACAGGACTGTCCTGCTACAATGTTGTATATAGTTAGATTTCTAATTTCTGTGTAAAATTTATAATTGTTTCTATTTTTTTACTATTTTCATTTTTTATTCTTTTTCATATTCTGTACAGATTTAAAGTTCAAAATATCAACAACTGACAGAAAATCCCTGATCCATGTTAAGTCTAAGGCATTTGATATGCAGACAGATACTGACGTTAAGCTCAACACCCTATGTTCTTATCATTAAACTTCTTTTCTGGAGGGTTAACAACTTAAGTTTGCAGACCAAAAAATTAAACAAAAAGAAGGGCTACAAGGACAGCCAACATTTTGGCCCTAGCCTTTCAAGGTCAGTGAGGACTCAGTACATAAGGGAACCTGTACTCTAACATCCTGCAATTCAGTGGTGTCCCAAATTTTCTGTTCAAGGAGATTATGGAGCCACAGAGGAAAGTAGCTGATGTTGTAGAGTGTGCCTAAGGAAAGTCACATGGAGTGAAAACATTCTCTCAGGTTTTCACAGAGAGCAAATTGGTCAAGCAATGCCCGTGACTCATCCACACGGCTGACACTGACAAAAGATCTACAAAATGTTGTACAGAGTTTAAGGGTAAGTCCTGAGGGGATTTGACTGATCTTGTCAAACACAAGATGGGTCAGTGGAATAAGTGCTTCCCTGGAAAGTGCAAGGGCCTGAGTTCAATCCCCATTTCTGCCAAAAAAAAAAACAAACATTTTTTGTTGTATAGGTCTTGCTTTATCTTAGTCTTAACCATCCAGCAGAAAAGTATAGAAACAAGGTATAAACCGTAAAGCCATATTAATATATTGAATTGGAAAAGGCTCAAATCAACAACTTCTGATATTGACAGTCATGTGGATAACCCACTACTATTATAGAGTACTGGATTACCTTGCCTAATTCATGTACCTACAATGTATGAATGGTAATGGAACACACATCTCTAAGAAAAGTAAACAGAAAAGGGGGATAGAACTAAAGGACCATATATATGTGTGTGTGTGTGTGTGTGTGTGTGTGTGTGTGTGTGTGTATCAAATAGTTCACATAGATAAACAGCTACTTTCTCTTAGTTAAATGAGAAGAAAGTTTTGAACTAATAGTGTTTCGACAAGATATGTCTGCATCTTGTACTATGAATAACTACTACAAAGATAACAATATGCGATGTATTAATTATTGTAACTGTCCTACTAACCTGCTTTGAAACTGTCTCATTGCTACTTCTTTTTCAATAAAATTATTTTAAAAAATCATCATTGGGCAAAGCTAACACAGCAGACAGGACACATGGACACTACCTATGTTAGTGCCCCCATTGTAGGGCTCTTGGACATGGATTGTAGCCTGTTTCCCAGTGCCCTATATTTTCTCCCTTGCTTCTCACTATACTTCATATTGATTGTAGAATTCATGCAATTCAAACATTTTAATTTACTAAGTGAGCTTCTCTGTTTTGTGACCTCTGATAGGAGGTAGTACCTTTTCTGGTTATGACTTTTGAGGGTACCATTACATCACAGTCATCTCTCACTTGACAAATAATGAGAAGTACTTTGAGCTTCTCTTTACAGATAACCAAATTAAGATATATAAAGCATATGAGATATGTCCAAGGTCACACAGATAGTAAGTGGATTAATTGGGACTCATCCTCAAATTTATCTTGCTTCACACCTAACCCTTCTTTCATTTTGTGTTGTTTCCTCAGCAGGACCCACATAATAAAACATATCGATGGTATATAAATTGATTAATGTGTTGGGTGTTTCTGTGGAGCTCTGAAGATGGGTTGCAAAGAAGAATCAATGGCCATTCCAAATAATGGCATCAGGATGGAATAAGATGCCACCTGGCAAAGGCTTTGTTCTCTTGGAACTACACGTGGCGTGTCTGCTTTGGGCATGTCCTTGTTTCAGGGTGGAGGCTCCTTTCCCCTGTGTCTGTCCTTCACAATTCTGTGAGCACTGGCTCCTGTGGCAAGGCCTCTGGCCAGAGACATACTGGGGCTATGACACTGTTGGCAATCAGATCCAGACAAGGGGAGGTTGAGCTGGATAGGGTTCAGTTGTGTTCACATCCTCTCCAAGCAAGAGTCTTTGCCAGACAATGTCAGCCTTGGATATTTGGCCTATGTTCTTGTTCTTTTAACTGTTGACTTTTGGATCAACTCTAGGTTGGCATGGAAATTGCTTTCCCCAAATTAATAGTTGACTTGAATTGCT
>PVKA01010451.1:46821-64480 GCA_004027165.1 Ctenomys sociabilis
TCTCTCTCTCTCTCTCTCTCTCTCTCTCTCTCTCTCTCTCTCTCTCTCTCTCTCTCTCTCTCTCTCTCTCTCTCTCTTCCTTCCTTCCTTCCTTTCTCTTTCTTTTCCTTCCTTCCTTCCTTCCTTCCTTCCTTCCTTCCTTCCTTCCTTCCTTCCTTCCTTCCTTCCTTCCTTCCTTCTTCTTTTTTTTGCTCCAGCCAGGCAGGCACTGCACCCTGAGCTATATCTCTGGCCCTAAGGCCTTTTTAGAGAGGGAAGTTTCTTGAGGGAAGGCACTATTGAGACCTTCATTTTATCTAACTTAACTACCAAACTCTTCTCAGTTTTCTCAGAAAGGAACTGGGTAAGCCTCAATGGAATCTTCCAAATAATTTTCAGAACTCATTAGGTCCTCAAGGTGTTTAATTTTTTTTTGGAACTGGGGATTGAACTCAGGCCCTTGCACTTTCCAGGGAAGCGCTTATTCTACTGAGCCATCTCCCCAGCCCCCAAGGTGTTTAATTTTCTGCAAATTTCCTTTACCCTTAATTCTTGGTTCCATTTTATCCTGTCTTATCTTCTTCAACAGTTTACTAAATCACTGAGCTAGAAAAATATTGGAATAATTGTAATCTATTGCAATGATATTAACTTTATAACTACCTTTAGTTAACATAGAAATTAAGCACAATACAATCTGATGTCTGTTGTGTATGTGTGTTTATACATGTGTGTTTGTGTGTGCACAGGCAAACATATATTCAACAAGGAAAAATTTGAGAAGAAAAAAAATGTAGAAGCATTTTGAAGGAGGTGTAGGTAATTTTTACTTGATTTTTCTTTATAATCATATTAAATTATTATAATCATATTTCACTATTTTTCTGCTTTAAAAATGTTGCTCTATTTCCATTTTGAATATAAATAATAATAAATCAATTCTTTACCATTATTAAGCATCTTGTTTAAAAACTAAATACTCTTATCTGAGCTTCCTAACATCTCTGGGAAGTTGGTATCCTTATATTCACTTTGGAAGTACTTGAATAACATTATTCAAATAATGGTTGAAGTTATTTTGTGAAAGTTTATTGAGCTGATAAATAGAAAGATTGAGAGATGGGAAAGTATATCTGATGTTGAAAGCCATATAATTTCTACTTTGTTGTAGCCATGAGAGTAATTTCAATACTGTATCCCAGATTCAACCATTAGTTGTTCTATTGCATTGTACTCCAGGGAATGAAAGATGAAGATGCTATCCTTCAGGAATTCACAATACAAAGTATTTGTTCTTGTCTCAGATCCTCATAGTATTTATCCAAAATAGGCTTTAAAACATGTGATGCCTGAGCTATACTTTAGATGTTCTTTAAACCTCATCAGATTATCTAAAGAGTAACCAAGACAACTGGTCTACTGATGTGGTACATTCATAAATGCACCTAAATCCCATTAGAACATCTATATATGTGTCTGTATCATTTGTATATCTATCTATCTATCTATCTATCTGTCTGTCTGTCTGTCTGTCTGTCTGTCTGTCTGTCTGTCTGTCTTTCTATCTCATCTGTATCTATATCTATCTGTATTGTCTGTATCTATATATCGGCACCATCTATATCTATTCCTATATATATATCAACTATATCACCTATATCTATATCTAGTATTCAACTCATTGTCTGGTTTCTTATGGAATTTTGTGAATTTTTGGCATATGGTTCTCTTCCCATGAATATCATTGGAATTTAAGACCATAAGCAGTTTTCAGGATCTATCCTTGACATTAGCTGCAAATAGTTCTCTCTTACTGGAAATGTAATGAAGGATGATGGTGTAGAAAAGAGAGCTCTGGAAATTTGATTCTGAAGACTTCAGTATAGCACTGGAAGAAACTGAGATCTGGAATCAGTTATGAAATGGTGCCTTGAATTCCTTCTAGCTTGTGTTTCCTCTGATTTTATATATCTATATCATGCAATTATAAATTACTAAAAAGCAGATAGTTCAAAATAGATGGCAAATGTAAAATGCATCTCATATCTTAGTAGCTTAAAACAATAGGATATTATTCCTTCTGAATTATGAATTGACTACAAGCTCTGCAGCTCTTGCTGGGGTTTACAAAAGTGGCTGCAGGTGGAAGAGGATAGCTTAAGCAGGAACAGCCAAGATGGTCTTTCTCAATTGGCACTTGGTGCTGCCTGCTGACTAAAATGCCTTGAGTCTGCTTCACTGGACGTCCCATTTCCCAAGAGGGCAGACCAGGCTCCCTCCAAACATGTTACCAACTATCTACCATGATCTAGGTGAGAGGGAAAGCTTCTGCTTAGCATTGTCATCAAGTCACTTTTGTCTGTGAGTCAAAAGTAAGTCATTTTATCATCCCAACTTCAAGCCTGTGAAGCAAACAATTCTATGTCTTGGAGAAGGTCAGCAGGAACACATTGGAAAGAGTCATGGGCTCCAACAGAGGTGACTCCTGGGTGGCTGTTTTTATCTATTCCATGTTTTCTCTCTGGAAATGCCATATAATATAATGATTACAAGTATACTCTTTAGATTCAGACTGGTTTCAAATTCTGCTGGTTTACTAGCCTTGTGATGTTTGTCCAAGGGAATAAATCACTGTATTCTCATAGATTAATTAGGAAGCTAATAGGGTACTTGTGATAATCAAGTGTGTTCCTATCTATTGTTCTAAAAGTTCTCTGTTTTTCCATGTAGAGTATCATTTCGTCCACAAAAAATGAGAATTCAACTTCTTTTCCTGTGTTTATTTCTTTTATTTCCCTCTCTTATCTAATTGTTCTGGCTAAAGTTTGCAGAACTATATTGAATAAGAGTGGTGACAGTGGACAACCTTGTCTTATTCCAGATTTTGGAGTAAATGCTTTCAGTTTTTGTCCATTTAGTATAGCTGCTGGTTTGCCATTGATGGCTTTTATCAGAATGAGTTAAAGACCATCTATCCCAAATTTTCTCCAGGGCTTTTATCATGAGTTGGTGTTAGACTTGGTCAAAAGCTTTTTCTGCATTTATTAAAATGATTACAAGATTTTTTCCTTGGTTCTGTCAATATGATGCATTGCATTTATAGATTTGCATATGTTGGCCCATCCTTACATCCTTCAGATGAATCCCACTTGGTCATGGTATATGAACTTCTTGATTTGCTGCATTATGTTTGCCAGTATCTTATAGAGGGTTTTTGAATCTATGTTCATTAGGTAGATTGGCTTATGCTTCTTTTTCTTGGTTGGGTCCTCCTCTAGTTTTGGTATCAGAGTAAGGCTTGTTTTGAAGAATGAAAATGGGATTATTGCTTCCATTTCAATTTCATTAAAGTGTTTAAAAAGTAGCTGCATCAGATCTTTATCTAAATTTCATATAGAATTCACAGTGAATCCATCAGGGCCTGGACTTTTCTTTGTTGGTAGGATTTTAAATAAATCTTTAATTTCATTGACTGATACTGGTTTATTTAGAAATCTCATATCTCCTTGATTTAGATTTGGTAATTTATATGTATCTAAAAATATGCCTATTTCTTTTTTGTTTTCTATTTTATTAGAATACAGGTTATTAAACTAAGTATTGATGACCTTCTGGATTTCTGAAGGATGTGTTGTGATTTCATGCATTTCATTCCTAACTCCAAGGATTTGGGTCTTTTCTTTCCTTTTTTGATAAGGCTGATTAAACATTTGTTAGTTTTATTTAATCTTTCTAAGAACCACTCTTTAATTCATTGATTCTTTGTATTGCTTTCTTAGTCTCTAATGTATTAATTTCTGCTCTAATCTTTATGGTTTCCTCTTCCGAATGAGCTTTTGTCTTAGCCTATTCTTTTTCTATAAGTTTGAGCTTCTCCATTAAGTTGACTATTCGTATTTGCTCTACTTTCCTGATATGGGTATTCACCGCTATAAATTTCCCTCTTAGAACTGCTTTGTGTCCCATAAATTCCAGCATGTTGTATTGTGATTATCATTTAATTGTAGAAACTGTCTAATTTCTTCTATAAGTGAGCCGAAGAGATAGCTCAGCAGCATAAGATAATTTCATCTCTGACCAATTTTCATGTGTTCATGAAATTCATGTGGTTTCTTTTGCCATTGATTTCCAATTTCATTGCATTATGATAATATGCATGGAATAATTTTAATATTTTTCATTTACCTAAGCATGTTCTATGAACTAATATGTGGTTTATTTTGGACAACATTCCATGTACAGGTGAGAACAATATATACTCTGATGTTGTGGGGTGGAATACTCTGTAGACACTACTGAGGCCATTTCTTCAAAAGTTGGGTTTGGTTCTGATATTTCTTTGTCAATTTTTTTCTAATTCACCTGTCTGTGACAGTGGGATATTGAGGTCTCTTATTACAAGTGTGTTAGTGCTTACCTGATTTTTATGACCATTAATATTTGTTTTATATAGTTGGGTACACTGGTATATGGTACATATAGTGCACATATATTTATTATTGTCACTTCCTCTTTGATTGTTCCTTTCACAAGGATGTACTGACCTTGTTTGTTTCTCTAAGAAATCTTGGGTTGAAATCCACTTTGTAAATAAAATAGGCACTCCTTCTTTTTACCAGGTTCCTGTGACATGCAGTATTATTTTCCATCCTTTCAGTTTCAGATTATGACTTTCTTTTTTGTTGTTGTGGTACTGGGGATCGAACTCGGTACCTTGTGCTTGCCAGGCAGGTGTTTTTGCCTTGGAGTTATCACCCCAGCTATGACTTTCTTTTTGAATTAAATATGATCCTTTTATATAGCACATTGTTGGATCTTGCATTTTGATCCATTCTGACAATCTTTTTCTTTTGACTGGTGAATTTAGACCACTATCATTGGTGTTTACAACCAATATATAGTGACATCCTTGTCATATTATTTTTCTACTATAGGATTTCTGTTTTTCCCCTTGTTTAATTTCATTCTTTTGGGGTTCATGGAGTTATAGTCCTGTTATCTCTTTCTAGAAGGTCCTTCAGAACATTTTGTAGTGCTGTTTTGGTGTTCATAAACTTCCTCATGTAGAAATATCTTATTTTTCCATCAACTTCAAAAGATAGTTTTGTGGCATATATCAACCTGGATTGGAGGTTGTTTCCTTTAAGGGTCTAAAACACTTCCCTCTAAACTCTCCTCAGAGTTGGTGTTGTGAAGTCTGTTGTAAGTCTGATGGGCTTTCCTTCATGGGTAATTTGTTTCCTTTTTTCTAATACCTTTTAGTATTTTGTTCTTGTGTTTAATTTCTGTAATCTTAACTGTTATATGCCTTGGTGTGATATTTTCCTGATCATGTCTAATTGAGGTTCTATATGCCTCACTTATGTCACTTATATGTCAAGTTCTTTTTTCCTGCATGGAAAGTTTTCTGCCATGGCTTCAGTAAACAGGTTTTTTAAATGCTGTTTGCGTTATCTCCTATTCAAACTTATTTGTTACTCTTCTTTTCATCATCTAGTGGATTTTGGATTGATTTTTTCATGGTCCTTTTTTATTTTTAAGAAATCTTTCCTTTTCTGATCTTTAACAGCAATCCTGTCCTCTATAGCTGAGATTCTGTCCTCACGTTGGTTTATTCAGCTACATATATTTCCAATAGAACTTCTAATCTCCTGGATATCTGTTTGAGTCTGTTTCATGAATTCTATTTCTTTCCTATGTTGGACATTCATGGTTTCCATCATTTTCCTAAGCTCCTCTCTTTTTTTTAATCTCTATCTGCTCTAGAGTCACTGGCATGTCTTTCACCATCTTTGTATCTCTCTTAGAAATTAATTCTGATTTGATTTTTTTCTAGAGCCTCCTTGACCTGCATTGTCACTTCCACTTTTATTGCCTCAGAGAGTCTAGATGGATGGCCATTGAATTGTTCTGCCTCATTTCCCTCTTAGTTTGCTTTGGTGAGCTAGAAGTCTGGATTGTGTCTTGCTTAAATATCGTTGCATTTTCTATATTTCTTTTAGTTTAATTCCTGGGTTGATGCTTATAACTTGCTTATTCAAGTAGTTTTATTGGTAGTATTTAGAACCCTTCAGAAAATGACTACTTCTCGGATATGTATTCCAGGTATAGCTGGCTTTTGGGTTTTCAGTCAGTTGCAAGATCCTGCCTCTTCAGTTTGTTAGTGATGAGAAGTTGCTGCTTATCTTCCATCACTCCTGGTTCTTTGGCACTGGCCTATAGCATTTTTATGATGGATAGACAATCTCAATGTTGTTATACCAGGAAGAACAATTAATTAAGACAATTATGTCATCTTAGGTAAAGTAGTATAATCAGCAATACCAATAGCACCAAACATATTCTAGAAAATGGAAAACTGTGGTAGCTATTAATTTGCCACCTTTACCTATATTAACTAGAGTTGTGATGCTATAACAAAATCTAAAACAGAAAATTTTACACATTAATATTCCCTCAGGATGGCAATCTTTCCTTCGGGGGAGAAAAGTTAAAAGGGACTAGGGAGAAAAACAGAAATAGAAGAAGAGGAAGAGATTAGGATCAAGGCTGGAGGACAAAGAACAATCACACACCCTTTGGGAAACTGGTGAAGAAGACAGAATTGAAGAAGAGGAAGAAATAAAAATAAGAACAACATAGAATGATGACAAAACTAAATGCCAGGTTCACACTTATATAACAACAAGAACAATCAAGAAAAATGAGAAACAAAATTAAAGAAAAACAGAAAATAAGGAGAAAACGTCCACTTCAAGGCATGCCTCTGCTGTCACTGGTAGCTAAGTTGGGCAGTAACAGAAAGCCAGCTGTAGATTTGTGGTAGGGTGCTGGATAATCTCAACATGCTTTCATTGTTAGTTTCACTGAAGTCTAAGACAGTTCCTGGATGTGAGACCAGAACCAGATGTGTTCGGCCTGCAGCACTGTGTGTAGCTCCTGCGGGCTTGAACTCAGCCACTGCCAGCTCGAACTTGACTCCTTGACCATTTGCCAGTTTGAACTCACTCCACCCACCCTGACACTGGGCACCTCTAGATGGAGCTAGCCCACCACTACTCTAAATTCAGAGCTCAGCGGGCTTCTCTCCAAGATGAATGCTGGCCAATTGCCTTTACCTGGGAGATGTGTAAGCCCACATTATTCACCAGTCCCTATAGTCCATTGTGTCCACTGCTCTATTCTGCTGGTGCATTTCTCTGTGAAAGCCTCTGGGGTGACCAATAGTCCCCATCAGTCTGCAGGTTTGAGCTGTGCCTTCCACACAGTGAGAGGCTTTCTGCTCAGGGACAAGGAACAACAGCTTGCTGCACCCTTCTTCCTCATTGCAGTCGTTTTCTCCCCTCTTACTGTGGGCTCCAATTCCCATTTCAGAGCTGAATCCCAGAGAGACTTTTCTTCTATCTGTGCCATCTTCCTCTCTGCTTTTCCTACTATCTCTGCATTTCTTGAGAAGATGAGGAAGCTGCCTCACTGCTTAACCAGTGACAGTGACATGGGGCTGAGCAAATATCTCAGCAGTCTAAGTGCTTGCCTGGCAAACACGAAGACCTAGGTTGGAATTCAATCTCTGGTACTGAGTGCTGTGCTGGCCCCAGAACCCTGGACATGCCATGCCAGCCACTGAAACTGGGTGTGGTGGCACACACCTGTAATTCCAGTGCTGGGAAGGCTGAGACAGGAGCATCATTAGGAGGCTGAGCTGCATAGCGAGATCCTGTGGCAAATAAATAAATGAATAAATCTTCAGGCACAAAACAAAGCGATAACAGTGATATCTCTCTCTCCTTCCCAGCATCAGCACTGGTTAAACTCCTATGTGTTAAGTCTTAAGGGTTTGAACATAAGATACATAGACAGACAGACAGACAGATAGATAGATAGACAGACAGACAATAATTCAATTATTTCCTCTCCCAAAATTTTTGAACTATTTCTCTTCCTCCAATCCTTATCTGAGAGATCCCACTCCCTGTCTTTTCCCCTTATTCAAGCACTTCTCTGTTTTCAGTTCCTGTGGACCCAATAAATAGGTCACAGTTCTCTCTGTGCACATAAATACATTCATATTTATTTTGGAGGTTCTTTTTTTTTTTTTTTTTTTTTTTTTGTCTTTTTGAGACAGGGTCTCACTATACAGATCAGGCTGGCCTTAAGCTCACTGTGTAGCTCAGGCTGGTCTCGAACTCACAACAATCCTCCTGCCTCAGCCTCCCGAGTGCTGGGATTACAGGCATGTGCCACCACGCCCGGCTGGAGGTTCTTTTTTGAGATAGAGTCTCATATAGTTCAGGTTGGCCTTGAACTCACTTTGTAGCCTTTGTTGGTCTCACATTTACAGTGATACTCCTGCCTCAGCCTCCTAGGTGCTGGGATTATAGGCATGCACCACAGTGTGCAGCCAAATACATTAATAGACACATTTTTCTCCAAAATACTTCCTCCTTAAAATACCACCTCACCTTTTCTTTTAATGACTGCTTCCTCTTCTTCATCTCTTGGACTTAATAGTTTTAAATTATGTAATTAACCTATGGACATGGTAGACAATTTAGAAGCCACATGCAAGCACAGGAAAAATCCTCAGAAAGGACTTTGTTAACATTTTGAAATATATCATCTGGATTCTTCTACACATATATGTACATAAGCTTAAACAGGTTTTTAAATAAAGATGGAATTATATTCTACATTACACTCCACAACTTACTTTTCTTAGTTCATAGTTGTACTTTAGCATCTTTCCACTGGGCCTGGGCATATAATCCAGATGATCTTTCTTTCTTTCTTTTTTTTTTTTTTTCAATCCAGTTGATCTTGAGTGCCAAGATTTCTCTCACTTACTGACACTGACAAACTCCTTTCTGCCATATAAAGTAACATATCACATACTCTGGGGATTAATATGAGGAAATTTTGAGGAAAGTCATTATTTTCCCTGCCACACGAAACTTATTAAGTTATCCAAGTGGAAAAGACAAAATGGGGAGAATACGGGCACAGGGGACAGCACAGTCCTGATGGGGTCTCATTCTTTCCTCCCCACACTCCAAGCCTCCATCTGCACTCTTTTATTAAAATGTTTGTGTGTGTGTGTGTGTGTGTGTGTGTGTGTGTGAGGCACGATGCCTTTTCCCTGTAGCACGTGTCTTTGGTAGGTTTGCTGATTAAGGCACATGTAGTCCGGGTAATCACAGGTTGGTTCCATCTATGTGGTCTGAGCGTGAGGTTCTATGATGGGCAAGTAACCTAAAGAGGAGATAGTGGCCTCTTTCAGGGAGGAACCTGATCTCTAGGCAGAGATAAGAAATGTTCTCTCTTATTGAGACTGAAAGTGTCCTATGTTACCAGCTCTGGGTGCCAACTTTCTTACTATTTAAGGAGATCCTATCCAAAAAGGAAGGCATCCAACAGGGGAGGAAGAGCAGAGCAGGAATGTGGGCAGAGGGCAGATAAAGACCACAAACGTCTGTGTTTAGAGCTTCAGACCTGCCTGAAACTAGACGGCCTCTGCATCATCAATTGCACTAGTTGGTAAATGCCAAAAAATTACATTTTCTTTCTTCGCTTGAACTAATGTGATTTAGGATTCTATTAAGATGAAGAGCCCCTTTAATGTAATATTGTTTCATAGCACGCATGCACTAAAATTAAACTAACAAAACTCCCTACTACTAAGCACTCAAAGCACATTTAACTTGTTCTATTTTAATAATACTACAGAAAACAGTGTACATATACCCTATGTGTATGATACTTAACACATTCTAAGAAACACACTTAGAATATATTCAAAGAACCCTACTAATCAGAACTGCTGCAATCTTGCCACAACCCCATAGGCCTGCTGACAGCTGTCTCGCGGGTCTTAAACACTTAACTGCCTGTTTGTAGCAGATCAACTAGTGGGCAATTTAGAACAGCCAGCTGCACCGAATCACCATGGTCCTGGTGTAAAGCCCACCTGAGGGTTGCAGCCAACAGCACAAAAAGAAGACTAGAGGGCAAGATGGTGCACTGTTGGTTCTCCTGCAGAAGCTTATCACACTGGTTTTCCTGGTGAGAACTCAGCTGTTATCATCAGAGGAGCCTGGGTCCTCACTGTCACTGAGGATGGCTACAGTGCTCTTCAGGGCAGTATTGGTCCTTTCTTGAGCATTGCTTCCTGGCTTCAGTGTAAAACTTTCAGCCCAGTGGCACAGACTGCTCACCCAACTGACACAGGCTTCTAGATTCTACCATTGACCTTTGGGCCTTCCCAGTGCAGATCCTTGATACAGCTGTCCATCAGACATGCTCTTGACCTCCAGCTGGACTCACGGATGATGGCACCGCGGGATCCAGGCCTTCAGCTATATTCGTTGGCTGCTAGTTCAAGGACAGATCTGTTGTACTCATCTGCATTTGACTTTTTGGGTTAATAATATAAAATAACACCATAAATTGTGTCCTGTATTAAATCTATTCCCTTGCAAGCCCTGATACTACATTAGCCTAGTAATTATAATTTTTTATCTTCATCCTCATCCGAGTCTTCTCATCCACTCCATTTTCAGTCTTTCCTCTTCTTGTCGCAGAGAAACTTTTCTTGGACTTCAGAACTCTTTTTCCTAATTCTTGTCTACTTCCAGGAATCAACGTTCACACCATTTCTGAAGCACTGGGAGGACTGTATTGAAACAGATTTTGGAAACCACAACCAAGCTCGACAGGATAATACACCACCAATTAGCAATATTTCCTGTTGTATTCAGGGCTGAGAAGGGAACGGATTGAACGCAGAATACGTCATTTATAGGGTTATTTTATAATATTCACACAGAGTCAAAGGCAAGAGTGCATGAGACCTGTCCACACATAGAGAACCCAAGGATCCAGCTGGGGGCTCAGAGCCCATCAGTGTCTCATGCAATTCCAAGTCAAAGAAGCCACAAAGCACCGAATGAGTGAGAACTATTGTAACTCTTCTGACCCATGATCCATCCGAGCCCACCCAGTGAGTGCATGGGAAAACTTTCGGCTTCCCCACACACCCACACCATGCTGCGCAATCTGGAGCCCCTGCCCCCAAGACCTCCAAGTGAGATCCATCCCAGCCCAGCCTGCCCGTCAACTCCGCAGATCCCCTGCCCCCAACCCGGCCGAGCAAGTGACAACTACTGTGACTCTGCTGGCCCCTGATCCACCCGAGTCTGCCCCTGTGAGTGTATGGGAGAATTTTCTGCTTCCCCATGCACCATGCCATCCAGAGCCCCTGCCCGCAGGCCCACCAAGTGAGTGAGAAGTTTGGTGAGTCTTTCGGACCCTGATCCAGCCCATCATGGTCCAGTGAGTGTGTGGGAGAGTTTTGGAGCCCCACGTTGTTCCCTGGGCCAGGGCACAATGGACGGGAACTACAGGCTCATAGTTGTGCCAGCAGGGCTGCAGCAAAAAGGAGTTGAACACAATACCTAGATTCAGACCAGGCATAATTGTATAATCTCAGACTTAATAGATTGGCACCTGAATCGGCTGTAACTGCACCAAAGCTCTACACCAAAGGTCAGAGGTCAATGCTATACAAAATGACAAAGACAAGGAGCAAAATAAAACCTCATGTCTCCAGCCAACCAAGGACAAGTGCAGAGGACACAAGCTCAGCTGAAATTAATGGATTAACAGAGTCAGAAGCAAAGGAACAACAACAGAAAGTTATACAGGAACTCAAACCAGAATTAACGCCTGAAATAAAAAAAGAAATTTTTGAATATGTAGCATCAGAAGTAATGAATCAAATCCAGAAACATATGAGGGAAACCCAATGCCCATCCAGAACAAGGGCAGAGACCACAGTTCCAACTGAAACAGATGAATTAACAATGTCACAAGCAAAGAAACAATAGCAGAAAAGTAAAGAAGAATTCAATGCAGAAATAATTTCTGAAATAAAAAATAAATCTGAAATAATAGCATCTGAAGTAGAGAATCAATTACAGAAATATGTGGCGGAAACCCAATTTGGAAAAAACTCTTCAGTAAAAAGTTAATAGCTACCTCTAAAGAAGACATGGTTTAAAAAAATAGAGGAGATTAGAAATATGACCAATTCCTTGAATGAGCAATACATGAAAGAAATAGAACACGTGAAACAGAGTCAAAGAGATATAGAAGAGCTAAAAATATCAATCACAAGTCTACAAAACCATTTGAGTGAAAGCGAAAACAGAGTTTCAGATCTTGAAGATGCTGGTGCAGCTAGTGAAAAGGTGAGAAATGATCTCTTAAAAATAACTGGGATGCAGGAAAAAATAATCCATCACCTGCAAGATGATGCCAAGATGAACAACGTGAGATTAATAGGCATCAATGAGAATGAAGGAGTCAATGCAAATGATATGAAAAGAATATGGGCAGAAGTAATAGCAGAAAACTTCCAAAATATGAGGAAACAATCTAACATTCAGCTAATGGAAGCATACAGAACACCAAACAACTTCAACACAACTAAAAATACACCAAGACATATAACAGTCAGGATCCTAGAAATCCAACACAAGAATAATATACTGAAAGCTGCTAGAAAAAAGCAGATCACATTTAAAGGAAAACCCATCAGAGTTACAGCTGACTTCTCTACACAAACCATGAAGGCAAGGAGAGCATGGAGAAGAGTACTGAAGTCCTCTATGAAAAAAAATTCCACCCCAGACTACTATACCCTGAAAAACTTGCAAGTTTGATGGAGAAGTGAAACACTTCCATGACAAAGAATAACTACAGAATTGCATGATGACAAAATCATCATTACACAGGCTGCTGAAAGATGTTCTAGAGAGGGACCGCAATGACCAGAACTCCATGAATGAGAACAGAATGAACTCGCTAAATAGGGCAAACAATTAAACACAGGATGCAAAGGAGTAAACAACCACAGGTAAGCCGGGCATGGTGGCGCATGCCTGTAATCCCAGCACTTGGGAGGCTGAGACAGGAGGATTGTTGCGAGTTTGAGACCAGCCTGAGCTAAAAAGTGAGCTTAAGGCCAGCCTGAACTGCATAGTGAGACCCTGTCTCAAAAAAAAAAAAAAAAAAAAAAAAACAACCACAGGTAAATAACATGGCAATTGTAAATCAATACATCTCAATTATAACCATCGATGTAAAAGGACTCAATTCTCCAATTAAGAGAATTAGGCTGACACAGTGGATTAGGAAACAAAATCCAACAATATGCTGTATACAAGAAACACACTTAACTCATAAAGATATTCATAAGCTTAAAGTCAAAGGATAGAAGACAATACTACATGCCCCAGCACCACAGAAAAAAGCAGGAGTAGCAATTCTGTTCTCAGACAGTCTCAACTTCAAACCAAGAATGATCAAATGAAACAAAGAAGGCCACTGTATATTGGTTAGGGGAAAAATTCAACAAGAAGAGGTAACACTCATAAATATCTATGCACCAAACACAGGCTGGACATGAAAAATCTAATATCCAAGACCACAGTCTTAACAAGATACCTTAACACAACCTATCTCAAAAAGATAGGTCAACCAGACAAAAAATTAGCAAAGAAGTAGCAGAACTGAACAAGAGCTTGGAACAAATGGACCTGGTGGACATATACAGAATGTTCCACCCAACCACAGCTGAATACCCATTTTTTTCAGCTGTACATGGGTCACTTCCATTTTTTTGGTCGATTATTTTTCCTTTTTTATTTTATTGAAGAACAAATAGCAATGAAACAGTTTCAAAACAAATTAACAGGACAGATTCGATAAATTAATACATTGCAAACTATTCGTAATCTTTTGGTACCATACAAGGTGCATACATGATCTTATACTTACAGGCATTATTATAGCAGATGTCTCTACTGGTCATTTTCTAAAATAGACCACATACTAGTCCATAGGTCATGCTTAAATATATGCATGAAAACCGAAATTATCCCAATCATATTATCTGACCACAGTGCAATGAAACTGGAAATAAGTGATAAAAGAAACCAGAAAACTCACTAAATACATGGAAATTAAACACCTTACTCAGCAATCAGTGGATCACAGATGCAATTAAACAAGAAATTCAACAATTTCTACAATTCAATGAAAATTCAACCACAACTTATCAGAATTTATGTGATGTGATGAAAGCAGTTCTCACAGGGAAATTTATAGCTGTAACCTCACACATTAGAAAAACAAAATGGGAACAAACAAACACCCTAATGTGGCACCTCCAACATCTACAAAAGGAAGAGCAAACCAAACCCAGAGCCCAAAGATGAGAAGAAATCATAAAGATTAGAGCAGAAATTAATTCAGTTGAGATGAAGAAAACAGTTCAAAGAATCAATGTCAAAAAGCTGGTTCTTTGAAAGGCTAAATAAAATTGATAAGCCCCTAGCTAACCTCATCAAAAAGAGGAAAGAAAAAAAAAAAAACAAATACAAGCAATAAGGAATAAAAAAGGTGAAATCACCACAGACCCAGTGGCAATCCAGAAATTATCAATAGCTACTTTGAGAATCTTCACATTCATAGAATAGAAGACACAGGTGAAATGGACAGATTCTTTGAAAGGTACAAATTATCAAAACTGAATCAAGAAGATAGAACAACTCTCAATAACCCAATAACAGTCAATGAGATACGAAATATAATTAAAAGACTGCCGACAAAGAGAAGTCCAGGTCCTGATGGATTCACAGCTGAATTCTACAAGAAATTCATAGAAGATATAATCCCTACACTCCTCAAACTCTTCAATGAAATTGAAAAGGAAGCAGTCCTAACATCATTTCTGGAGGCAAGTACTATATTGATTCCAAAACCAGGGAAAGACACAACTAAAACAAAGAACTACAAGCCAATCTCCCTCATAAACATATATGAAAAAATCCTCAATAAAATCCTAGCAAATAGAATACAGCAAATCATCAAGAAGATCATACACCATGACCAGGTAGGATTCATCCAAGGGAATCAAGGATGGTTCAATATATATATAAATCTATAAGTATAATACACTACATTAATAGACTGAAATCCGAAAACCACATGATCATCTCAATTGATGCAGAAAAAGTGATTGACAAAGTCCATTTCTCATTCATATTCAAAGCCCTACAGAAAATTGGAATAGAAGGCCTCTACATCAATTTGATAAAAGCCATATATGATAACCCAACTGCTAATGCAATTCTAAACAGAGAAAAACTGAAATCTTTTACTCTTAAATCAGGTACAGACAAGGATGTCTTCTATCACCCCTCCTATTCAATATGGTTTTGGAATCATTAGCTAGAGCCATTAGACAAGAGAGAGAAATAAACGGAATAAGAATAGGTAAAGACGAAGTAAAATTATCACTATTTTCAGATGACATGATACTTTACTTGAAGACCCAAAAAACTCCACTGAGAAGCTACTAGAAGTGGTACACAAATTCAGTAGCCCAGCAGGATATAAAGTCAATACTCAAAAGTCAATAGTATTTCTCTACACAGATAACAAACACACTGAGAGGGAAACTATAGAAACATTACTTTTACAATAGCACCTTGGAATTCACTTAACCAAGGAAGTCAAATATATTTTCATGGAAAATTACAGCACCCTAAGAAAAGAGATCATAGGGGATTTCAGAAAATGGAAAGATATTCCCTGCTTCCGGATAGGAAGAACCAACATTGTGAAGATGGCCATACTCCCAAAATTGTTGTACAGATTTAAAGCAGTCCCTGTCAAACTGCCACCAACACATACACATCCCAGACATAGAGAAATCTTTCTTAAAATTTATTTGGAACCAGAAAAGACCTAGAATAGCAAAGGCAATCTTGGCCAACAAAGACAAGGCAGGAAGCATCATAGCTCCTGACTTGAAATTATACTACAAAGCCACTGTGATAAAATGAGCATGGTATTGGCAAAGAAATAGACCTAAGGATTAATGGAATAGATTAGAAGATGCAGAGGCCTCTGCCAACACACTCAACCACCTGATCTTTGACAAAGGGGCCAAACATGCTTACTGGAAGAAAGATAGCCTCTTTAACAAATGGTGCATGAAAAACTGGCTTTCTACATGCCGAACACTAAAACTTGACCCAGGTCTATCATCGTGCACTAAGCTAATGTCAAAAGGGATTAAAGATGTAAACATTAAAACAGAACCACTCAATCTCCTGGAAGAGAAAGTAGGGGGAACTCTTGAACACACAGGGGTAGGCAAAGAGTTCATGAACAAACACATATTTGCGTGGGAAGCCCTTGAAAGAATTAACAACTGGAATCAACTCTTATTGAGAAGTTTCTGCGTGTCAAAAGAAACTTGTCAACAAAGTAAAAAGACAACCCACAAATTTTGAAAAATTCTTAGCTAATAAGCATTCAGACAAAGGTCTGGTCTTTCAAATTTATAAAGAATGAAGATATATTAAGGCCCTCAGATTTAAAGACCCAATCCAGAAATGGGCATCTGAGATGAATACACACTTCTCAGAGGATGAAATTAAAGAAGCAAATAAATATATGAAAAAGTGCTCCACATCGCTTGCCATCCATGAAATGCAAGTTAAAACCACACTGAGATACCATCTCACTCCAGAAAGAATGGCTATCATAAGTAAATCAACCAACAACAGATGTTGGAGAGGTTGTGGTGAAAAGGGAACACTTCTCCACTGCTGGTGGGAATGTAGACTGGTACAACCATAGTGGAGATCAGTGTGGAGACTCCTCAAAAGAGTAGGACTAGAAATCCCATTCAAGCCGGCTATCGCCCTACTGGGAATTTTTCCAGAGGAACTGAAATCATTGTATCATAGTGATATATGTGTACCGATGTTTATAGCAGCACAATTTGTGATAGCCAAATCTTGGAAACAACCAAGATATCCGTCACATGAGAAATGGTTGAAAAAAATGTGGTATTTCAATTCAATGGAGTATTACTCAGCTATAAAGAATGATAAACTTGAAGCATTTATATTGAAGTGGATGTCACTTGAACATATACTCATAAGTAAAATAAATCAGACACACATATGCAAATATTGTATAGTCTCCCTAGTATAAGAAATGAAAAGAAGAAATACAAATAGAAAGGTATAACAACTAAAAAGAAGTTAGTCAGATAGGGTAAACTGAATTGTATATTTTGCAGGGTAACAATTAGCTTTTCTTCTGGATGGTTAACAATCTAAGTTTGCAGATCAAAAATTGGAGAAATGGAAGGGCTACAAGGTCAGCCAACATTTTAACCCTAGCCTTTCAAGGTCAGTGAAGACTCAGGACATAGGGAACCTGTACTGTAACATCATGGAACTCAGTTGTTCACCAAATTTTCTGATGAAGGAGATTATGGAGCCACAGAAGAATATGATTGATGATGTATAATGTGAGAAAACTTTCTCTCAGGCTTTCACAGAGAGCAAACTGGTCAAGCAATGGCCATGACTCACCCACATGGGTGACACTGGCAAAGGATCTACAAAGTGAGGTAAAGGGTAATAGGATAAACCCTGAGGGGACTTGACTGACCTCATCAGATACAAAAGTTACATTTTTTGTTATATAGGTCTTGCTTTATCTCAGTCTCAACCATCCAGCAGAAAAGTATAAAAATGAGGTATATAAAATAAGACCATAGATCCCGCCCGCCCAGCTCCTGAGGATCCCGCCCGCC
>PVKA01010452.1:0-19936 GCA_004027165.1 Ctenomys sociabilis
CTGCTCCTGGCCCTAGTGAGCCTGCTCCTGGCCCTAGTGAGCCTGTTCCTGCCCTAGTGAGCTGCTCCTGGCCCTAGTGAGTCTGCTCTTAGCCCTAGTGAGCTGCTCTTGGCCATAGTGAGCCTCTTGCCCAAGTTTCACACCCAGTGCCCAGCACCAATGCACACTGTGCAAACTAAGGCTGGCTCCAGCCAATCTGCTGCCCTCCAGCGCGCTCTTTGGAAGTGGTTCCTCTGCCAGCACTTATCTCGTACTAGGTATCCTGATTGGGTGCCAAATGTGGGGATCGATTGGTCTTCCTGTGAATGGTTCTGTCCAGGGAGACACAACCACAAGAATGAGAAAGACGGACAAGAAGACAAAAGCTGGGCTAGGTGATCGCTGGTCCGCCTAATGGGCAAGACAAAGTCAATGCACAACAAAACTATCCTTTATTTATACTTTTGCAAAGTTAGTAACACACGACACAAGGTTGCCTAGTGACTAATAGCTGGCCTGAACCAGACAGAGTGTTTTTCTCAGGACTAAGGTAACTTGTTTGCTTTTGTATGAGGACCAGTCCTGCCTACACATGTCTGATCAATTTTCTAGCTCCTGTGGCTCCCAACAAAAATATCTTTCTTTATTTAAATACATTCTGTTATTTGTCTTTGCACATAATTAAGTCTAAGCAAGAGATTTAGGGAAGGAAGAATTAATAAAAGATAAAATCAAGATATTATTAAACAATACTTCAAGGGAACAACAAAGCATGTTTATCCAGCCTACATATAAAACTCTTCAGATCAAAGCATAAAAGCTTTTCTTAAAAATATCCCTGGAATTATGCACTCACATGACATGTGGAATGTCAGGAGAACTATACTGAGAGGCATTTAAAGAGCTATTCAAAAATGTAGAAAACTTAGGTAGTCACAGAAAATTAACTGAGAAACAAACAAAATGAGCTCTGTAAGAGATGCACAGTAGATATGTGACCTGAAATTTAAAAATTCTAACCTGATTTAGTATGAACAGTATCTATGCAGTGATATTAGGTGAAAACATTGAGAATTCTTTTCATTAAAAATTGATGTATGGGTTCAATATTTGAAAATCTATAAATGTAATACATTATATCAATAGACTGAAATCTAAAAACCACATGATCATCTCAATTGATGCAGAGAAAGCTTTTGACAAAGTCCAACACTCATTCATGTTCAAAACCCAGAAAATTCGAATAAATGGACTCTACCTCAATTTAATAAAAGCCACATATGACAACCCAATGCTAATATAATTCTACATGGGGAAAAACTGAACTCTTTTACTCTTAGATCAGGTACAAGACAAGGATGTCCTCTATCACCCCTTCTATTCAATATAGTTTTGGAATCATTAGCTACCATTAGACAAGAGGGAGAAATAAAAAGAATAAGAATACGTAAAGAAGAAGTTAAATTATCACTCTTTCCAGATGAATGATACTTTACCTGGAAGACCCATAAAAGTCCTTCAGTAGCATAGCAGGATACAAGTCAATACTCAAAAGTCAATAGCATTTCTCTACACAGATAACAAACATACTGTGAGGGAAACTATAGAAACAATACCTTTTACAATAGCACCAAGGAAATACCTTGGAATTCACTTAACCAAGGAAGTCAAAGATTTTTTCACAGAAAATTACAACACCCTAAGAAAAGAGATTATAGAGGATTTCAGAAAATGAAAAGATATTCCATGCTGCTGGATAGGAAGAATCAACATTGTGAAGATGGCCATACTCCCAAAATTGCTGTACAGATTTAATGCAATCCCTATCAAACTGCCACCTCCCAGACATAGGGAAATCAGTCCTGAAATTTATTTGGAACCAGAAAAGACCTACAATAGTAAAGGCAATGCTGGGCAACAAAGACAAGGCAGGAGGCATTACAATTCCTGACTTGAAATTATACTACAAAGCCGCTGTGATAAAATCAACATGGTATTGGCAACAAAATAGACCTGAGAATCAATGGAATACATTAGAAGATGCAGAGGCCTCTACAAACACACTCAGTCATCTTGTCTTCAACAAAGGGGCCAAACACACTTACTGGAAGAAAGATAGCCTCTTTAACAAATGGTGCTGGAAAAACTCACTTTCTACTTGCTAAAAACTAAAACTTTACCCAGGTCTATCATCATGCATTAAGCTAAAGTCAAAATGGATTAAAGATCTAAACATTAAAACAGAAACACTCAATCTCCTGGAAGAGAAAGTAGGAGGAACTCTTGAAGACATAAGGGTAGGTAAAGAATTCATGAACAAACATGTATTTGCATGGGAAACACTTGAAAGAATTAACAACTGGGATCAAGTATTTTTGAGAAGTTTTTGCATGGCAAAATAAATTAGCAACAAAGTGAAATGACAACCCCCAAATATCAAAAAAATCTTAACTAATAAGCACTCAGACAAAGGTCTGCTCTCTAGAATTTATAAAGAACTAAGATCCATTAGGGCCCTCAAATTTAAAGACCCAATCCAGAAATGAGCATCTGAGATGAATACACACTTCTCAGAGGACAAAATTAAAGAAGCAAATAAATATATGAAAAAATGCTCCACATCGCTAGCCATCCATGAAATGAAGTTAAAACAACACTGAGATACCATCTCACTCCAGAAAGAATGGCTATCTTAAAGAAATCAACCAACAAATGTTGTACAGGATGTGGGAAAAAAGGGAACACTTCTCCACTGCTGGTGGGAATGTAGACTGGTACAGTCATTGTGGAGATCAGTGTGGAGACTTCTCACAACACTAGGACTGGAAATCCCATTCAAGCCAGCTATCCCCCTACTGGGAATTTTCCCGGAGGAACTGAAAACATCATATCATGGAGATATATGTGCACCTATGTTTATAGCCACACAATTTGTGATAGATAAATCTTGGAAACAACTAAGAAGTCCATCACATGAAGAATGGTTGAAAAAGATGTGGTATTTCTATACAATGGAGTATTACTGAGCTATAAAAAATGATAAACTTGAAGCATTTATATTTAAGTGGATGCCACTTGATCATATACTCGTAAGTGAAATAAACCAGACCCACATGTACAAATATTGTGTAGTCTCCCTAGTATAAGAAATCAAAAGAAGAAACACTTATAGAAAGGTAAAACTACAACTAGAAAGAATTTAGTCAGATAGTTAGGGTAAATTGTACTGCATATTTCAAAGGGTAATAATCAGCTTCTCTTCTGGATGATTAACCTAAATTTCCAAATCAAAAACTAATGGAAGGGCTGCAAGGCCAGCCAACATTTTGGCCCTAGCCTTTCAAGGTCAGTGAAGATTCAGGACATAAGAGAACCTGTACTGTAACATCATGGAACTCAGTTGTGCCTTAAATTTTTTTATCAAGGCAATTGTGGAGCCACAGAGGAAAGTGATCAATGATTCATAGTGTTCCTAAGGAGAGTCACAGGGAGAGAAAACTTTCTTTCAGGCTTTCACAGAGAGCAAATTTGTCAAGCAATCGCAGTGACTCATCCACATGGCTGACACTGACAAAGTTATCTACAGAGTGAGGTCCAAGGTTATAGGATAAACCCTGAGGGGATTTGGCTGACCTCATCAGATACAAAAGTCACATTTTTTGTTATATAGGTCTTGCTTTAGCTTGATCTTAACCATCCAGCAAAAAAGTATAAAAATGAGATACATACCATAAGGCCATAATAGTGGGCTGAACTTTGGATGGCTCTAGTCAACAGCTTCTTTAGATAACCCACTATTATTGTACACTGCTGTACTGTGTTGGAATGTTTCACTGAATTAAGGCATATATAATAATTGAATGACAAAGAAACACCCATCTTTGACAGGACTAAACAAATGGAGGGATGCAGGGGAAGAACCATTCTGTGTTTGTATAAACAGTACAGTTAGGATAGATATGCAGTGCTTTGGTGTACTTCTATGAGAAGAAATATATGCACTAGTGGTGTTTGGACAGGATATCCTGTCTCCTTCTTGTGCTATGGATAACCGCTGGAAAGATAACAGTGTAAAAAGTATTAGTTATTGAAACTGTACTATAATTCACCTTTGGAAAAAAAAAAGATAGGTATGTAACTACATTCTCTTAATTCATTGATCAGAGGCATCAGCTCTAACAGTATTTATCATGGTGTATCATGCATGCACCTTGTGCAACGAAGGCCAATACGAAAACAAGGTGGAATGTGTAAATTGTTGAATCTGTCCTAGTGATTTGATTTGGAACTGTCTCATTGCTACTTGTTCTTCAATAAAAAAAAAAATACAAAGAAATAGAAAGGCTGAAGTAGGCACAAAAGGGAAACAAGAACAGACTGATCGCTTCCATTACTTTTCTTACTGGGTTAAAACTGAAGAGACTACCTCAGTACTCTGGTTCAGGCTGACCTTTATCTCCTGAGTTTCTATTTTTGTTTATGTGTTTGTTTAGGAAACTGGCTTATGTCAAATTTCAGCTACATTTGATGATGCTGTATTGAACATTTTTAAATATTCCCCCTGATAACAATGATTATTATAATAATTAAGGAGATGTATGTAAAGTAATATTCATTCAGGTAGTCTAGGAATTCTACAATTTTACTTTTAAAATATCTTTTATGTCAGGTAATAATTTTGTTATATAAAATACATATATATATATATATGGGTCAGGGAGATAGCTCAGTGGAATAAGTGCTTGCCTGGCAAGTTCAATCCTCAGTACCACAAAACAAATCAAAACCCCATATATATGCTCTATGCACAGTTCTGCTCTCCCAAACTCATGAAGAGTTTATCTGGATGCTTCCCATCTAGGCTCTGCCGACCCTGGGCCCAGCATGAATAGGCAGGCTCAGCCTCTAGGTCCCCATGGCCCTGCACACATCTGACAGGTGGCTGAAGCTGCTACAGGGCTGTCAGTTGGAAATCCGCTGAGCCCACCCAGCCTCCTCCGCTGTGTGCTGGCTTCAGGGCAGTCAGACCTCTCACTGGTAAGAAAGGAAGATGGCAGCTGCCACCCTGCCCCCGTAGCCTAGGGAGTCACTCTGCCTTCTGCTGCCATCTGTTGGTTGATAATGAGAAAGAGTCCGGCTCCTAGAAGATGGAAGATGGTACTTACTGGTAGTCAAAATAAAGAGCAAGATAAAGATGCCAAGTAGGGAGACATCTTTCTAAAGTAGAGACAGGGTCAAGAAATGAAGAGAGAGGGAAAGAACTAGAGATGCACTAAGCACACGGATTAGCGCCGCACAAGGGTGCAAATGTTGTGCGCGCACATCTACTAATCAAACATAAAAAGCAGCCTTGAAATATCAGAAAGGAAAAGAACAATAGAAAGCAAAAGAACCCAGACACAAGATTTTCTTGTGTTTTTAGTTTATTTGAAATTTAAAAAGTATAGCTTGTTGTGCTTGATTCTAAATGTGTGTATAGCAATATTGAAGAAATCATATTACATGCAAAGAGGGATATTTCATTTGAAAACAACCTGTACTTTTTGAACTACTAATCAAAGTAGTTCTTTCTTTGTGACTGTTACATGCCAGACAGTGACTAAGAAAGTGAGGACTTACAGAACAAGACTATAAGGGGGTGTGAAAGTTCTTTGTAAGCTTCTCCCTTCAGAGTCTTACTTCTCTAAGGGAAATGATTTCTCCTTTAAAATGATTTTCTTTTGGTAAGGACACACAACAAGGGCTGTTCTCTTAACTTTAAGTGCACAACAAAGGACTGCTTGCTGGAAGGAACTCGGGATGCGGCAGATCTCTAGAACTTAACTCATCATGAGTAGTGAGCCTTTATGTTCCCTAACCAGTAATTCACATTTCCCCCTCTCTTCAGTTCCAGGAATTCTTGTTCTGTGCTCTGCATGTACCAAATTAGTGGATTCATGCAGTATTTGCTGTTCTGTTCCTAGGACAGTTTACTCATCCCAATATCCTCAACATTTATTCATGTTATTACACACTACAGTATTCAGTGCTTGTGTTAGGTAGAGTGTGTTAATATGTTTCCTGTCACTGTGACACAGCACCAGAAACAATCAACTTATAAAGAAAAAAAGATTTGATTTGGACCTTAGTTTCAGATATTTCTTCCCATGGCCATTTAGTGCCTGTGTTTCTGACCATGCAATAAAGTAGTGCACCATGGTGGGGAGCACACAGTAAAGCCAAACTGCTCACCTCCAAGCAGCCAAGGTTGGGGAATAGAGGGGCAGAGGGCTGAGAGAGGGTTGGAGGGAAAAGAAAGGGAAGGAGGGAGGGAGAGAATACAACCTTCAAAACCATGCCTGCATGCCCTGCTGTCTGCCCCAGACTCCACTCCTCAAGTGTCCACCGCTGCCCCCAAGACCTTTTCAGCTGTGAAGCCATCAATGGATCACCCAGTCTGTGAGGCCAGAGTCCTTAGGATCCAGTCACTCTCCAAACACCCCACTGGCAGACACTGGCACCATGGACACAGCCTTTACCCCATGGCTTCTTGGAGATCATGTGGGAACCAAACCATGCCTTGAGGGAACAGCCCCTTCTGTGCATGCTCCGCGCTGTGTGAGTCCATCTGTCCACGAACACTTAAGCTGTTTCTGCACCTTGGCTGTTGTGGATAGTGCTATAATAAAAACAGGAGAGCTAATATCTCTTTGGAATTCTGATATTAATCCTTTTGAATAGAGAGGTGGGATTATTTGATCATATGTAGCTTTGTTATAATTAAACACCAATAAAGTATAGAAAATTTTTTCAAGTTGTTATAATACAAACATTACTTTTGTAGCACTTTTGAGGTTTCTAAAAAAAAAAAATAGGCTTTTGGAGGCTCTGTGTTCTGAGAGCCTTTACTAATGTCAGCCACTCATGTGACGGTTTATATCCAGATGCCACCCCAAAGCCTCATTAAGAGGCCTGGGCCAGGGAAATAGCTCATGGTACAGCACCTGCCTGGCAAGTGTGAGGTCCTGGGTTCGATTTCCGGTATAAACAAACAAAAACATAGGCCAGCTTTCGGGCAGTTACTGGATTATGAGGGTTCAGAGCTGACTTGTTGCTAGGCAGAGTCTGGTTGGAGGAGGCAGGTCGCGGGGGTTGTGGTGCAGTGGTGTCAGCTCCCTTCTGCTGCCCTGTTGTGGTCCTGAGCAGCTCTCCTCCCCCGCCCACCCTGCCACCCTGCCACGAGCCAGCTGAGCATAGATGAAAACCTCTAAGGACTGTGAGCCAAAGTAAATCTCTCTCCTTCAAGCTGTTCTGCTGAGTATTGTGTCTCAGCGACAAGAAAATTGTGCCCAAGCCCCATTATGTTTGATGCTGTTTCTTCTCCTGCACATTTTCTCTTTGACAGACTATTGACAAACATGACAATTTTTGCCAAGTAATTGTTATAACAGTTTTTAACCATCTCCTACGGTGTTTATTAAAATATTTTTCCACATTTTGATGGTTATATGCCTTCATCTTTGTTCCTTTCTTTCCATTTCTCCATATTGCTCTTTCTTCCTTTATTTGATTTTACTTTATTAGAATATGTTTGCAGTATAACAAGTTTACATTCACCTAAGAGAGTAGTTGCATGTACATAACACAACTTGATTCTTTTGACTTTTTGCTTCATCCCTGCTGCACTCATATCCTTAACTCAGCAGGGTTACTGAGATAAGTGAGCCACGTCCCTTGCTCTGCAGACACTTGCATTTTAATAGAGGTGATGGAAGTGAAAAAGAAGAGTTGTATCGTAGATGTGACTGCAGAAATACACGCAGCAGGTATGAGAGCCTGGAGCAGGACTAACCCTCCAGATCCAACTCATTCAAGACAGAACAACAAAAATTCAATTTACTATTTAAGATAGAGCAAATTTAAGGCCTGGTATTTATGACACCAACACTCATAAATCCCAGTGGTTCACGAGTTAAACACAGACTTGAGAAGTCCACCCCATGACTGCATGAGGCTTTGGGGGGACAACTAGACACAAGCCATAACAGGCTTTTAATAGTGTATTTCACTCCAAATTCATGGTTAGATGGAAGAATTTCCTTAGACTTTTTGCTTCATTATAATTTCCATGACACATGTAGCACTGATTCCCTTTAGGTTAGCGTGAGAATCAGATGAAGGCTTCCACAGCTGATGATGTTCCCATTTCATCCCAAGAGGATGTGACTGCTGATTGTTGTGGAGAGAAGACAGCAGAAAGTGTTTACCAATTTGTGAAAAGCGTCAGTATGGGTAACAGGGCTTAGTTTCAGGCATTTAAACTGGCTCAGTGGGGCCACTGAGCCAAGTTAGGAGATGCTTCACATATTTATTAGGGCAATAAGTAGACTGCAAGGCATTTAATACACAAGAAAGACTGTTCACTCTGAGGAAGTCAGGCAATGTAACTATTTCTTTTACAAGGTGGCCTTTACTATATTGGGGAAAAACTTGAAAGTAGAGCTATTAATCACATTTCTTTGTCTTTGAATTCCCAACATGTATTTTAGGGCCTGACCTAAGCATCTGCTTGATAAATTTTACTGTGTGTGTAAATAAAGGTGCAGGCTGTAGCATAACCATAACAAAAGCTCAGCAGACGTAACCAGGTGCACAAATAGATCAGTTTTCTTCTTGAAATCTGCTCTTTCATTCTTCTTGACATCGTTAAGAAACAGTGTCTGCACGTGATTAGAATGCTCCTCTTATCACTTGATGCACCATGGGATGCCATCATAGGTTATAGCTATAAAAACCGTGTAGACTTTGACAGGAGTGTAGACACAGACATGAGGGCTCTGGCGGGTGAAGGGAAGGTGCTGATGACCTGCATGGTCTGCGCTACAGTGAAGGGATGCGGTACTGTTACAATCCGCTTAGATCATTTCTAAAACATTTTTGATGGATGGATGGGGTAACAGCAGACATGGCAGAGGCACTGACACTCTGTCATTACACAGCTTAGAGTTCATTAAAGAACGTTTCCCAGTATTTAGGCTTCATTTCTGTTGCTGCTCAAGGTTATTTTGTCTTGATGTTAAAAGGGAAGATTTTTATCTCACAGGTAAATCTATACAGTATATTCTCTAATTCTCATTAAAATCAAAGAGAAAATTTCCACTATATAAGGAAAAGCCCTGTCTTTCTCACAGGTCTAACACATCCTGTTGCTGTTTGGTTCTTTCTGTTAAGCACCTGTTCCAGTTAAGTTTTGCAACAACTATTGCCAGATAACCAAATACCCTTTTCTTAGAAACAATAACACCAAAATGTTAATAAAGGGCCTATAGAATTAGCCTGGCTTGTCTATAGTTTATGAAATGAGAATACTGTTTGTCAAACTGCTATATTCCTTGTGTTCATTGTGAGTGTACTCAATTTTATTGTGGCTTATTTTCCTTTACATATTGCCTTATTCTGAAACATATTACTTATAAAAGGTGACAGGGTTATTTCTTATAGAATATTTCCTTTCTCTCCTCCCTTCTTCTCCTCCTCCTCCACCTTCTTTTCTCTCCTTCCTCCTTCCCTCCCTGTCTTCTGTTCTGATTTTTTTAAACAAAGCATTTATTTGTATTTGTTTTAGCCATGACTATAGCAAGATAAATATCAGCTTTAAGCTTTTCATTTATTAACTGATTTATATATCCATTCTGTAAATATCCACAGAAATTCTAAAATTGGGCTCTGTTTACTGGCACTTGTTATCTTATTGTAAATACTCTTCCTAGTTTTTCACATAAGAAAGCTATGCTACAGTAGGCTCAAGGTTGTATAGGGCCCTTAAATGTTCATTTTGTGCCTGTGATGTGAAAAGTACTAATGTTGCAACTGAGAAGCCAGATAAAGTAAGCCTTGTGCAGCCTCAAGGAGTCTATGCAATAACATGGAAACATGCCACATCTCAATGCTTTTATACCAGAAAATCAGTTTAAGTTCATTTTTTGTTGACTCACACTACCAAGATTCTCAACGATGGGAAGAACTTCTCTCAGTTTAACCTTGACTTCCATTCTGCTTCTTGGTGCTCCTCCAGCCTTGCTCCTCCCCCTGCATGTCAGCTGCACCCTCAGGCGAACTTCCCTGGTGGTAAAGCAGAAAAAGGACCATGAACACCCTTCGTCTTCAGCCACTTACCACAGATTTGAACTTTATTTGACTAAATTATTTCTGAGCTAATTGTGGATACGGAAGTTCCATATTTGATCTGACATAGAATCCTTTCCTTCCTTTCCCTGAGCCAATCACCATAGTAAGGAGAATGCGATTAGACGTATTGATTTGTGCCTTTGAGCAAAGGGCATAGCCTATCTGCCCCAACCACAGTACCTCAAGGGAAATCTAAGCGCTTCTACAAAAGGGAACAGTGGGCAATTGATTTTGGTAAAGCAATCAGTGAATATGTGGCTGCGTCTCCATAGACAGCACCACTTTCTACTACGTTCAAGTTCAGCACCTTATTATTAAAGTCACCTGATTGCAAACATGGTCCTAATTCTTCCACATTTGTGGTAACATGACTTTGTAGTTATTCCATCAAGAAATAGAGTCTACCCCAATACCCTATGAATCCGGGGTGGGCTGCTTTGTCTCAATAAAACTGTTGGAAAGTGCTCAGTGCTAGCTTTAAGCCCAGCCTCCAAGAAGCTTTGTGTATTTCAGTCAGGCTTCTGGGCCCCTGCTGGGCCCCGGGAGGGCACCTGGTCTAATCAGCAGGAGGAAGGGAGGCTACGCACGGGGAGGCCAGCTGCCATCCAACTCCTCAGTAACCCACACTTCACACAGATGCAGAAATTAGCTTCGTAGAGACCAGGAGGACCCAATGCAGGGGGGAGAGTTAGGACTAAGGAAGGCACCACTCAGTCATCAGTCTGAAAGCCAGGAATTCTTAAGACCAAAATAGCTTTTATCAATTGATTATAGACTCAGCTGACAGCAAAAGTAAATCTGAACTTAAAGCTACTTGTACTTAAAGCTACTTGAACTTAAAGCTACTTGTACTTTTGTTTATCCAAACTAGGGAGGCTATCCAGACTTTTGCTGAAAAGAAAAGATTACTATGAAGAGTGTTACCACAAAGTTCACTGGGGATTTAGTGAATTATATGCAAATTTACCTAACTGCAAAAACAAAACACCCAAATGAAACAAAAACACAAAAAAAATCCAGCCAAGTTTTCCTCCACATATTAGAAAATAATGAAAATGAAATATATATCCACAATAAAATAATATTTGGCCCCTCGAGAATGAAATCCTAGTGCTGTGATAAAAGGGCAAATACCACATGAATTTCACTCATCTGTGGAATCTGAGAGTGTTGATGTTACTCAAGTAGAGAATACAACAGTGGTTAGCTGAGGCTGGGGAGGATAGAAGATTGTTCCCCCTTCTGGAGGGTTGAGATTGTTCCGCAGGTCCAAGTACAAGGTGAAGGCGTGAACTCCAGTGTTCTAGAATGCACAGTACAGTGACTATGGCTAGCAATAGTAAATGGCCTATCCCAGAATAATAGTATTGGATTTTCTCCCCATAGAAATGATAAATTCTGGAAACGATGGATACACAACTACACAGTTTGATCACCATACAATGTGTGATATATCAAGCATTGTGCTATTTCCCATAAATATGGATAGCTACCATATGTTAATTAAAGTAAAACTTTTAATAAAACCTACCTCAATCTAGAAATATATCTAGTTCAAGAATTGATGGATTTGAAAAAGTCCATCATTTACCAAAAAGTAGCAACCACCTTGTCTTTTCTGCCTCCACCTTTGAAGCCCCCTCTTGCAGCACCCTCCCGCTCTGGGACTCACTTTCCCTCCTTCTTTGCCTACACAGAGCCATTTAAGTCATTCTTAGTCTCCAAGTTGCTACCAAGCTCAGCAACTGAAAAACATTTCTTGACTTTGTCCTATATAGGCTGAAAGTGAAGTTTGGAGACGAGGGGTTCAATTATGACTAAGGTTTGCCTCATACAGACAAGTAAAAATAACACATTCCTCAGAATGTGTAATAGTTAGGTTTATCTGAGAGTCAAAGAAAGTGGCAGCCAATTCCAGCTAGAGTGCAGCAAGGTTGGTAAGAGAAAGCCATAGTCAACCAGAGCCACCTCATTTGTAGGTGTTCCCGGACTGACTGACTAGGAGGTGAAGTGCAGAAACAGCCAGTCTCCATGAGGGTGTAGTTCAGAAAGAGATACTTTGGGGGCATGGCCAAGAGAATTGGTTGGATTTCATAGTTTATGGGACACGTTCCTATGATGTAAGAAAAGAAGAGATAAATGCAGGGTAGGCAATACAGAATTTCCCTGAAAGAAAAGGCTACTCTCCAGAGAAAAAGAAACAGGGGGAGTTTCTGACATGAAAAACAGAATAAAGTATGGCTGGACAAAGCCATTTCAAGGGTGCCTCCAAATGGAGTGGCAACAGAAAAATTTTGATGGAAGGGTGCACACCACAAAACATGGCCAGCAGTCTCAGAAAAGACAATCCGTGAAAGGCCAAATGAAGTCCTTACTGAATATGCAGAAAATACATTAATCAAAGTGGACACTGATTATAACTTTAAGACTATGTATAACTGATACCAATAGAGAATTAAGACAACACATTTATAAAATAGGGAATAGCACATGTGGTTATGAAAAAGAAAAACATTGAATAGCCAGTAAGTGAAAAATCACAATTGTTGAAATTTTAAAATTTAATGGATGAACTAAACAGTGTAACTGAGATAGCTGAAAAGCAGTTAACTATAGAATAATATAACATGCATTGGAATAATTTATTAAACACCACACACTGTTCTAAGCATTTTGCGTATTTCATCAAATCTTCCTCATAATAGTCAAATAAATAGGAATATTACCATCCCTGTCCTATAGAGAAGGAAACTGAATTTTTATGAAGCTTTGTTTTGGTTATATGGCCAGGAGGTTTCACGGCACACCTTTCAGATGGTGGTAGCTAAGTGCTTTTGACAGAAGATTGGGTCTGGAAACCTTTATTAAGTGTAACAAAAGGGAATAATGAAAAGATAAATATGAAGAAATACAGGTAAGGATGACCTACAAATTCCAGAACCTAAGTCCTACCTGGGAAACTTGACAACAACAGAAAGGAAATGATATTTAAATATATGAAAATTAAGAATTTCTAAGATCTGGCTGTGGTGACTTGTACTTGTAGTCCCAGCACTCTGGGAGGTTGCTGTACATGACTGAATTTGAGCCCATCTTGGGCTGCTTAGTAACTGAGTGTAACCCTATTTTAAAAAGAATTTTTGAAGGGCTCAGTGTTAAGCTCTAGATTCAACCTCTAGTAAAACAGTGTGTGTGTGTGTGTGTGTGTGTGTGTGTGTGTGTGTGTGTATTTCTAAGAATGGAGAAAAACAATCATTCCTTATTTGAAAGAGCCCACTAACTAATGAAGAATTCAAAGTAGAAGAAAGCCAGTGCAGGATTTTAGTGGCATTGTTATGATCAGATTTTTTTATATATAAAGTTCAGTCCTCATTGGAGTATTATGTGTGAAATAGAAGCTCAAGATTAGAGACAAGGTATTAACTAGCAGATCATTGCAGTAATCCAAATAAGAAATGCTAAAACTCTACACTAAAAAAGTAAAGAAAATAGATTAGATTATGTAATGGCATAGCAAAGTTGAATGTAAATGGCCTTAAAAACTTGAATCAAAGTATTCTTATTGGACGTGACTGTAAAAATATAATTCTTCATATCCCAAAGTTTATTTTATATAACACCTGTACCGCAAGGTGCTTAGTGAAAAGTAAAGGGCTCATAATCCCTAAATTGAGAAAACCCTAAAAGTATTTCTTGTCATTAGAGCTTGAGTCACATACTAGCAAATGAAAGTGCTTAGAAACACTGTAATGATGAAACGTATTGATTCTTTGAAATGTAGAACTCTTTTCCTGGATTATTTGGTTACAGCCTGTAGTGGTTGATACATCGAATCAACCTGAAAAGTTAAAAGCTTAAATCATCTCCGCAATTCCACACCTTAGGGCTTGGAGGCCCCCTTCCTGAGGCGTGTAGGACCTGCCCTAGAGTGGCAGCACAAAAAGGGATATGAAAGGGACTTGAGGAAGGATGGTTGGTGGCATTTCCTCTGAGGAACTCAAGTCTTCCCAGCACGGCAAGAGGAGGCTGGCTAGGTGCCAAGCTGCTGCCTCTCCTCTTACTGCTGCTGTTTTCTGCTTCCATGAACTGCTGCCCTCTTCCTCATGCCCTGTCCCGCTCTGCCTTGGAGCCAGCTGAGCATGGACTGAAACCTCCAGTATTTATTGTGAGCTAAATAAACCTTTCCTTCCCTAACTTTGGGTGTCAGATATTTTGACCCCAAAATGAGTGAGTAACCAAAATATAGCCCATGAAATATAGGAAAATACTATTCCAGAGACACATGTGTGTGCATTTATAAGACTCTAACTTATATATTTCTCTGTTGTACATTTAGAGTATGGGAAATAGCTACATCCTGATGAACTTTTCAAGCATATCTATTTTAGAGGAAAGGAGAAAGTGAGGAGAAAGAGGAAATTTCCACAGAAAGATGAGGTAGGTATGCAAAAACATCACTTAAAAGATTTATATAATACCCCCAAATGAAGTATTTACTCTTTTTAATATTAAAGTAAGACAAAACAGTAATTGCATAAACCACTGCCACCTAGGTGGATACCTGAGTCACTTCTTTCCACTCCAGAAGTCCTTCATGATCTTCTGTGATTAAAGAGATAGCCAATTTCTGCGACAAGTCAACTCAGGTCTTCACCACCCAAGGAAAGCTGTGCTATGCGCACATCTGCTTCTGAACTGGTCAGGTGGCTCTCTTCTAAGCAGTGATTCAGAGCCCCAGACTCCTTACACATTGTGATACCGAGGTCATTTGAGAATCACACAGAGAGAGACGATGGGGGAAGCATGTCCAGGCAGCAAGTGCACCTCGCTGTGGAAGTCCCCACACATCATTTCCACACACCCACTACCAGCCCAGAAGTACGGTCTCACAGAGATCCAAGGAGGGCTTCCACAGCGAGCACTGTTGTGTGTTCTTGATGTATTGATATATTGATAACTCTTGCATTTATTTTCTGGTGCTGAGAATGTGAACCCAGGACCATATGCATCCTAGATAAACATTCTACTCAGATATCCTCCCTTTCATAATTATTATTTCTCTTTATCCAAGGTAACTTTCTTTTTATTCTGAAACTCTTTAACTTCAACTTTCTTTTTGTTAATGCACATAATATATTTATTGAGAGAAAGAAAGCTCCTGTCAGAGAGAGGGACTGGAGGGTGACCCCCCAAGTGTATAGTCCCCCCTCAACTTACTTCTGATTAAGTTTTGTAGAATAGATCTTTGTCTTTTAACTTACCTATGTCCTTGTATTTAAATTTCATTGCCACTATTTCTTGCTTTGGATGGTTAAAATTAGCTATTTGATGACACTAGGCTATCTTACCTTAAATTTATTGCCCAGAATAATCTTTTCAAAGTTAAATTATGGCATTATTCTCCTGCTGAAAGTGCCTATGGTATTTTTCTGGTTTTAGAATGAATTCCACACCCTTGATGCTCACCTAGAGGTCCAGAGCTGATCTCCTGCTGATGTTCCCACCGGTGCTGCTGGACACCAGGCCTGGCCTTCATACTGCAGGCACACTGACCTCAGTCACCTCTGAATTGCCAGACGCTGTTCCTCTTCATCCTACCTTGCTCTTCTGAAGGCCAGCCTGGAGTCTTATTTTATGCCCCCAATTCAGAGTTAAGTGCTCCTGTATGTGCCCTGTGCATTATCTGTTTCCTTTCTCATAATGTTTATGAAATGTTGTTATACTTGCTTATGAAATTAATACATCCTCCTTTGGATTGTAAGCACCCTGAAAGTTGGGGTGTGTCCACACTCTTCATATTGTAATTTAGCATAGAATCCGTGGAGAAGTAATATAAGTGGGGGAATAGCTGAATAATTATGAGTTGCTAGTGACCTTAACAAGGGAGTTCAGTGTAGTAGTGGTCCCAAAACTAGATCATTTCCCTAGGAAAGAACGAAATACAGGGTGACAGCTCATACATAAAAATAATGAAAAAGGAGCCTATGGTAATACAGAGAGAGGGGACTATGCTCCCTGGAAGGTCCTGTCCAGAGATGTGCAGCAGGTAGCTGCTGACATTAGTAAGGGAGGTGGCTTGCAGACACAGGGCAGCCATCTAAACCCAGGGCAGAGGGTGCCAAACTGCAAGGAGTGCGGTCTGCTCTGCTTCCACTGCATGCTCCCTTCCACAGGGCACCCCACACAGGGCTACAGCCAGTGGGCCAGTCAGTCATGGACAGAAACCTCCAGAACCAGGAGTCAAAAACAGCCAACTCTTTCTGTATAAGTTGATTATCTTATGTAGTTATTACAGCACCCTAATATAAACTTAAAAATCTGTTTTACAGATGAAAAATAGAGAAAAATTGATTTTATCTGCTTCTATACAAAAGCAATAGAATGCTCTCTCCTCTGCTCCAAAAAGGACAGCTAAAAACAAACAACACACTACGCCAGTGACTGGGTGTGGTGGTGCGCACCAGCACTTTGGCAGGCTGAACACAGGTGGATTATTACAAATCTGATCTACTTGGTGAGACCCTGAAGACCTGTACTTAAAAAGGAAAAGCTTTGCTCTTTGGCTGCAAAAGCCTGGGTCCTCAAATTAAAGTTTCTGGAATATAAATGCACTTTCCTAAAGCCAAATAAACTCAATTGTCGCCAGCCTTTCAATCTTGCAATGGCTCTAAGATCCTGGATTATAACAAACCCTTCTAAGCTGATCCCAGGTCCTGCCCAGGCACCAGCCTTGGGGCACCAGCCCATTCCAGTCTTTCCCACCCCGTCAGCACTTGTAGGGGCCTCCTCCTGCTAGTTTGTTCCCCTGACCTGTGGTGCAGGAGGATGAAAGACAGAGTCAGTTTAGCACACAGGCAGCCAGGGTGCTCTGAACCCCAGTGAGCAGAGGAGCCTCAAATGGTTGGCTCTTCCTGCTTTTATTCACTCAAACACAGGCGCATGCAATTAAAGCAACACAAGATGCGTCTGCTCAGCTGTATTAACTTTTCCTTTTTTTTTTTTTTTGGTATTTTTTAAGGAAGTCTACAGAGTGTTCAGGATCTCACTACTAGATCAGACTCATAGTGATTCACCTGTTTACAGCCTCCCAAGAGCTGGGATTAACAGCACTCACCAACAAGCCTAGTCTCAATTGCCATCTCAGCGTGGCTTGGGGGTGGAGCTTGCACAGCAAGCCCAAGGATCAAACCTCTGGCCCCTGTGCCTGCTTGCAGGTGCCTTAATCTGCTGAGCTATTTGGCTGGCCTTAACTTTTCATTTGAATGTCACAGAGGAAGCCAATTAGACCTCAGATCCCATCTGGGATCCCACACTGGACCTTATTCCACTGAAATACCTATCTGTCAAATCAGTACTTTTCGAGTTAGACCATGATTTTTGCAGTTCATCATCTATGGAGTCATAACTCAACTGTTAGGGTTGCTCTTAGCTCAGGATTATCAGTTTCATATAGTTTGTTGCAAAAAAAAAAAAACCCAACTCTGCATAAACACAGAATAATTCTCTCTTCACTCAACAATTAACATTGTAAGACAGAACCATGTTGGATACAACTATAGTTCACACATTATATACTACTCCAATGTATTAATATTCTACCACTTATGTATCCATTCTATTATTGGTGGGTAGTTTCTTGGACTGAAGAACTATCATACTACACATGTCATGAATAAACAAGTTTGACTGGCTAAATGAAAAACACTGGAAAAGCCAGGTGTGACAGTGCTCACCTGTAATTCCAGAACTCGTAAGGCTGAGGCAGGATTGTCTTAAGTTTGAGGCCAGTCTGGGTGAGTTTAAAGTGGCCTGAACTACACAGCAAGACTCTGTCTTACCAAACATGAGAGGGAGGGAGAGAGAAAGGGTGAAGAAGAGGAAGAGGACAAAAGAGACAGAGCCATAGGAAAAGAAGATTTTAACGGGAAAGGGTTGTAAAGTCCCTGAAATCATGAGCTTATGACCTCTATCCAGTATAAAGAAAAGTCAATACAATTTTCATTATAGGAAAGACAAACAATGAAAATAAGAACTTGGAGCATTTATTCAAGCTACTTACAAGCAGCAAACTGTCACAAATAACGGAATTATGTGTGTGTTCCCCTTAGATAAAAATAATCAGCACCCCCGGACTCACTCCGAAGGAGATGCTAAGTGGAGATGAACCCTAAACTAGACATTCTCTGGGCCTCTAGTACTGATGCCATTCACATTGGGCGAAAGCAGGTGGAGACCCAAAGAATGGCGCCCCGCATGGTGTCTTCGCAGTGCTCACTTACACCTTGGGTTCTGGTGTTCGATTTGGAAAATGAAGTACCAAGCTGAGAATCTGCGATTGCCCCACCTTTGCTAAATACCAAGCTGTGTGATATTAGGCAGAATTTTTAAAATTCATTTTTTTCTCCATAAAAATGAGAAATTTACAGTAGCTTTAGAAGTAACTGTGGTTGGGGCTGGGGAAATGGCTCAGTGAAGTAAGTGCTTTCTTGGCAAGTGCAAAGGCCTGAATTCAATCCCTGTTCCGCATATACACACACACACACACACACACACACACAAATGAATAAATAAAAGTAACTGTGGTCATTAAATGCATTAATTCACCTGAAAAGAGCACAACAATAGCAAATGTACTTGTGGCGTTGTTTTGAATTATTATTTATGCATCCCACAGATCCCAGATACCGTGCTAAGAGGAGCAACTTGGTGAAAGGAGAGTCCCTCACCTGAGGTCACCTTTCTCTGATCTGTGGGCCAGTCAACTGGTCAATTCCTGCTGCTGCAACCTTGCAGGAGGTCCCTGATCTCTCAGAGGCTGCTTCCTCTGCAAAACGAGGCTTAATAACATCTTTGAAGATGTTTTTTGAGCTATGAAGACAAAATATGCAAACTACCTGGCAAACTGTTGGAACTAAATATACATTGCTTCTAACCAGTTCCTCACTCATTCTGTGGCACCGTTGAATTTGCAGGACCCAAAGTCAGCACGGAAGTCAGAGCTTTCTCCAAATGTAGGCGGGGACTGCGGTGCAGAGGGCCTAACCCTGGCCCTATGAGCCAGGTGGGAGGCGGGGCGCCCTGGACTACAACTCCCAGGATGCTGAGCGGGAGAGAGCCCCGCCCGGCCCCGCCCCAAGTAGCCCCGCCCACTACGGCCCCGCCCCGCCCCGACCACGCCCGGTTCTCTCGGTCTCCCTCGGTCCGCGGTTGCTTGTCCCGTGTGGTGGAGCGCGGTGGTGGTCGCGAGGAGGAGCAGAGCCTTCTCCGTTCGGCGGTGGGAGGCAGAAGGTGAGTGCGGCGAGCCGGCGCGGGCGGGAGGGAATGGCTTGTGGGCGGCGGGCGCCAGTCGGTGTCCGCGGAGGGCAGCGTGCAAGCGCCAGGCGCGACCTCTCCGAGCTGCACGGCGGAGCCCCCTGGAATCCGTGGCGGCGGGAGGGTGCTAGGCTTCGGCTCGCTCCCCCTTCGTCGTCCTGGACCCGGGACCGCTGGGGCTGCGGGGGTGGTTTCTCTGCGCCTTGGGCAGAGCCTCTTCTGCGCACACCCTCACTTGGCCGCGGAAGGCTCTGGTTCGGGCATGGTGCTCCTGCACCTTGTGGTTTGGGTGGATATTCTGTTTTGGGCTCAGAGAAACTGTGATAATAGAAGACAAGTTTTTTTTTTTTTTTTAATTATTATTATTTTTTAATTTTTTTTTTTTTTAAGATAAAAACAAACAACCTCTGAAGCCCTCGGAGTGGCTTGCTGGGTGACCTCAGGGAGCCTTGGCCAGCCTGCCACAGTCGGAGCTGTG
>PVKA01010452.1:20036-64478 GCA_004027165.1 Ctenomys sociabilis
GGTGGAGTCCAGGATGTGAAGTCCCAGAGGTAACCTTGGAAACAGCTTCTCACCTGTTTGCCTCCATCCAATTCTGTGGGTTTGCAATCTGCCTCGTTGTCAACGTCCTAGACCAGTTTGTAAAATTTCCTGGATGGCCAACTTCTTGTGCTTGTTTATTAGCAAGCCATCGAGAAAAAGAGAAACTCTGCCCTCTGTGAGTGGGAATGGCAGACGTGCAGCTGGAGCGGAAAGTGTGTGTGTGGAGTGGCTGTTCATGGCGTGATGCAAAGATGATGAAGTGCTGCTGCACCCTTGGGCATGGGCATATGGAAGTGAAGGGCCTAGAGCCTTGAGCAGGTGGCTGGTGGTCACCCTTGGTCATCACCTCAGAGCTGCTCAGTTAAGACACTGAGCTCTTGCCCTGCTAGGACCCAGCTGATAGGAGAATATATTTGTTGAAACGCATCTCTATTAGGATCTGTTCTGAGAAGAGTATAAACACAGTGTAACTGGATTATTAGCAAGCCTGTGCTTCAAGTCCTCAAGTTCTCTCAGCAGTTCTGCTAAAACTAAAGGGGCCTCTGCCTTTCTGCTTTTTGTCTTTCTACAGGAAACCTGCCTTTTCCTTTGAGGATCCTGGAATGTGTGAGTCCTTGGATAAATTTGGCTTAGTGACTGTAGTGTGCTTTCTGCAAAGACTCTGCCACTTCCTTCCTGCTATCTTGTCAGTTTAAACCCCTGTGACAAATCAGATGATTTGCCCTTTCTACACTTTCCTGCCACGAGGTATCTGCCTTTTTTGCTGCTCTTAGGAGGCATTGGGCAGAAGTCCCCTTGCAGTGACTGCAGTGGAAATGGGGCCCTTGAGAGCAGATCTTCTGGCACCATATTGTCTGCCTTAGCAGTACTGGGTCCTTACCTGTGCTGCTACTGGTGCTACTGGTACAACTCCTAGAAGTTTTTTGGGGGCTGCCAACCTAGCTCTATGGAGCTCCAGTGCCTTGCTAAGGAAAGCAGCCAGGCAGAGTTGTGTGACATCAGGGACTGGGGTGCAGAAGGACCTCCTGGGGACCAGAAAGAGACAGCTGCCAGCAGAGCTGCTCTGTGCTGTCAGAAATACTGCAAGGCTATACCAAGAGCTACTGTGATGGAAAGATCTAGACCTCACCCTTCCCTAGAAGCCCTGTCCTCCTGCCAGCAGGACAGTATTGTTCAGCTAGCTTTCTTCCCAGAAGGACCTCCTGGGAACAGCCCCATGACATCAGAACGGAAAGTTTGCCAGTGCTGCAGCCAGGAGGTAGAAACTTCTTTCACCTATGTGGATGAGAATGTCAACTTGGAACAGCGAACCCGGTGGACCCCTTCAACAAAAGGGAGTAATTGCCCTGGAGACCTTGGCTGGGGAAACACAAGTGAATGGTCCCATGAGGCTGCCATATCCTTAGTATCTGAAGATGAAGATGACACAAGTTCAGAAGCTACCTCATCAGGGAAGTCAGTGGACTATGGTTTCATCAGTGCCATTTTGTTCTTAGTCACTGGCATCTTGCTGGTGATCATTTCTTATGTCATCCCACGGGAGGTAACTGTGGATCCCAGTGCAGTGGCAGCCCGGGAGATGGAACGCCTGGAGAAGGAGAGTGCACAGTTGGGGGCTCACCTGGACCGCTGTGTGATCGCAGGGCTCTGCCTGCTCACACTTGGGGGTGTCGTTCTGTCCTGTCTGCTGATGATGTCTATGTGGAAAGGAGAGCTTTATCGTCGAAGCCGATTTGCCTCTTCCAAAGAGTCTGCAAAACTCTATGGTTCCTTCAACTTCAGAGTGAAGACCAGCACTAATGAGAACACTCTGGAGCTGTCCTTGGTAGAGGAAGATGCTCTTGCAGCCCAGACTTAACTGACTGGACTTGTGAGCATTTACCTCGACACTTTATGTGAAAACGTGTTTCCTAAAATTAACAGTGTGACCTACTTACTAAGCAAAATTAATTTATTTCACAAATCAACAGGCAGCGAGTGTTTTCTTGTTCTCTTGAATATCTTCTATTTAGAAGAAAAATCATGTAAAATGCATAAGAAACCACAATTAGCCACACCTAGCTTTCTGAGAGCTGTAAACAGTCTGTAATGGCCATGAGCTTCTATTTGTGTAGCAAAACAATTCCTATGACCCAATATGCCAATGATTTCTTTTATAAAACTATGGTATAATGTTCTTTGAGTAGGCAGAAGTTGTACATATAATGGGATTGTTTAGCAATCTATTCTGTGAAAAATAAACAGGAGTCACACAGTGAAGCATACATTTAATACTCAGAGGTGCTTATCCATTTTCTTACTGGATTTTTCATGTTGCAGTTTGGCTAAATAGTAAAATACAGATGTCTAGGTGTGGATATTTTGAAACTTGAGAATGTTGGTTATTTTTTTAAATTATAAGATATTATATTTAAATTATTCCGGTATTCAGTAATGGCAACTATGTCATTAGAGTAAACTTTCTAATTTAAGAAAACTATAAATCATCTTAAGAGCAGTATGAAATAAACCCCCAGTGTTAGCGCTACCTACTTGCAGTGTCCCATGCCCTTTTTCTGAGTGTAGTAAAAGTAGTTGCTGTTATAAAATCAAATTTCTGTTTGTGGTTTTGTCATCCTGGCTATCTGTGCTTTTGAAGTCTTTGCCACTTCTCATACCAGAAGGACAAAGCTTGAGTCTTAGGATACACCTCCAGACATCTGCCCATCGAGACAAGTCTGAGTCATGGTTGGCTCTGGCTTGTTCCCATGTGGTGTTTCATTGTGGTTTTTTGGCAGAAACCTCCAATAGCTTGCAGCTAGACTCTTGGGCTCTTGCCTGGTAGGCTGTGTTGCTTGCCACCAGCCATTATCATGGGATTCTTTATGCCCAGCCAAAATATTGCAATTGGAAGCGAAAGCAATGCCCACCACCAGAGTGCCTCCTAAGAGAGGACAGGCGTCCTCTGGCCACCTTGTGTGTGTGCTCCTCAGGCACTGTAAGTAGCTCCTGCGGTATGATTTCCTAGTCTAGGAGGGACAAGCTGAGAAGTGTGGTCACATAGCCAGTGGACGGCAGTGAGTAAAACACAAGGATGCAACCTCAAAAATGTTTTGCAGGATGGGACTCCTCCTCAGTGTGCCTAGTCTCACACTGTAGGAGTCGTTACTTTAATCCTAAATCTGAGTTTGTGTTGTCAGTGAACACTAGAGGGATGTGGGAGTCAGGATTTTATGTGAGTGAACACTTGTTGTCAGACCCTTTGGTGGGTTGGGTACTGTGTGTTCTTGGGTATCCCGCTGAAGTGCAGAAAGGGCGGGTGGGGAGCAGTATGTGAAAGATTCAGGAGAAATCATTTCATAGCTGCTTTATTGTGGTTTTTAGGTAAGTTTTTAGTTTGACTATGACTCTCAGGTCCTGCTTTCATTTGAGCCCACATTACCAGCAGTATAAATTTTATGTCCTGAAGGTTTATAGACTGCCCAGTTATATCATTTGGAGATTTTTTTTTATGCCCACATCTTGTAGTCTGAGTAACTACTTTGAAGACCACAGTATGCAATGTATTAACTGTTGTTATTCTCTTTGTTTTGAAATTTTGTTTTTTCCCCCATAAAATTGAAAAAAAAGCAGACACTAAAAAAATAAAATAAATTGTCAAGTTCTAGACTACATGAGAAGGTACATTGTGTGAGGTTGAGGCAGGAAGGAGCCATCTGCCTGCATTAGCAAGTAGGTCTGGGTTAAAAAAATCATAAAATCTCCATGTTTATTCATAGAGCAGAAGCAAGACAAACTGCATTTTGTTTCTATTTAATAGTAAATCAGACAAAGCTACACTATTTCATAGTGAAGTAGGATTCATTAGACAAATAGAAGATTAAACTGAATTAATATATGGCCCAGTTATCATGGGATGACACAATATAAATGTCTTTATTTCTCTAAAATTGATAAGAGAAAGAAGCCAATGCATTTCATTTGGAAGTGTTCAATGAATTTTGCTACCAAATTTGGAGATGTGATCTAAAGTTAATATTAAAAGCTGTTTGGAAAAAAATACACATATTTAAGTTGGGAGGGGAGTTAACCTGTGAGAATATATTTTATTTATTCTTTTTGAGAACTCTGTAAAATTTCCCTTAAGATTTAAAATTGAGGGCCAGGGATTTAGTTCAGTAGTACAGCACATGCCTGGCAAGTGCAAGGTCCTGAGCTGTATTCCAAGTGCAAGGAAAAATAAAATATTTAAAAATGAAAGTTGAGTTAGCAATTAAATTCTTGTTTCAGTTACATTATTTAAATTCATTTAAATATCGAGCACAGCTCTTTCAAAGTTTAGCTTTTATGACTGAGACTACTCTAGTAATGGGCCAGTTTGGAAAATCGGCCAGATGACTCCTGTAGTCTTTGGGTGTAATTTGGATAATTCTCTTATTTAGCTTTTGATATATGTCTAGTTTGAGTAGTTGGCACCTGAGTTGAAGATGAAGGTTATTTGATTTTAAAAATGAAGGTAACCTAGACAAACAAAAATCCCACAGCTTTAAACACCTTTGTTTCCAAGATGATGCAGAGTTTTGACAATGGAAGTACTTTGGCCAGAGCATGTGAGAAATGTTGCAGATGCAGACACTGTAGGATCACTAGCCGTAGTATTGGTGTAGGAACCTGCATGGAGATTTGTGGCCTTACATCTGTTATCTGCAGATGTTTTTATGACCAGGTGTGAAAAAGCAGAACTTATAGAAGTTCCACACCTTAAGCTTGTTTACCTATTTTCAAAAATCTCATCTCACTGTGCCTTCCTAATGTTAATGAGAACATAGCTAATGCTTCAGCCACATGAGGACCAGAAAACAAGCTGTCTTTCTTGCTATTCAGTTCTACTCACTGCTAGCAGACAATTCAAGTTTCCTTATGTCTATACAAAAGTGCCTATATAGGACACCTTAAACGATGGTAGAATTTGCACTATGATTTGCAGTGCTGTGGTTCCTTGCCAGCTGTTGGAAGCTCTTGAAGAAGACTGTATCCTATGATGTGCTGGCCTTTCACATGAAGGATGTCTTCCCCAAAGGCTTCCCCGCGGAGAGCTGTGTGTGGCTCCATGGAGTACAGGGCTGCTTGGAAGCATGAAGGATGTGGTGGGCTTTCACTGACATGACTACTGGGTACCTCTGTTCTGTGCTACCTTACCACTTGCCTTGATCAGCTTTACTGTCTGCTGAAAGTAGCAGAGTCCATCCCCTCAAACCTACCTATTGTAGAGACCCAGTTCAACTAGTGATGGAACATGCCTTTTGAAGTGCAAATTTAAACAAAGAAAGCATTCTACTAAAATCGTTTTGTATTCTCTTTATCCACCCTGATGAGGTGAAATGAGTGAATGGACCCCATGCCAGTTATATATCAGAAATTAAGGGTCGACCTGAGGGGTTCCATTTTACCAAGTTGGGACAGGCAAAGTTCTACACAGTTGTTTGATCATGCTTCACATGTGCAGTGGTAAAAACACTAAAACTAGGGCTGGCCTGATAGGTCAGTGGACTAAAGCACCTGCTTAGGCAGAGCGGAGTGGCCAGGGTTCGATTTCCAGCATGCAGTGCCAGCCCCCATCCCCATGGGGGCATGCTGAGGCAGCGATTGAGACTGGATGTGGTGGTGCACACCCATAATCCCAGCACTTGGGAGGCTGAAAACAGGAGAGTCACTATGACTCAGACACACACACACACACACACACACACACACACACTATACCTGGACTAATCCCTAAAGAGACACCGTTCTATGTATGTTAGGAGAAGGATCTTCGATCTTAAGGTTATAAGGTTAGATTCCATTGCAGTAATTAATGCTACCAAAAACTATGGTCTGACCAATGAGAGTCACAGTCTTTGCCAGTAGTTTACCTGTTACTGGAGGATTTACTACCGTAATTAGATTCCACTGCAAGAAAGGAATAAAGCAGATCCCTAGTTCTCTGTAATGTATTTAACCTTCCTGGGAGCTAAACACAAATAATTATTTCAATAAGAAGTATTAAAATCAAGTTTCACTGATTTTTTTTTGTGGTGTGCAATAGTTCATAAGATAGATGATTAATCATTGCTGCCTTTCATCTGATTTTCACCTGTATTATTCTATGGTCCATGTAATGCTCCATAATACTCTCTCCTCCCTTTTGTGAATATACTTCTTGGGAGTAATTTACTTAACTAGAACATTAATGTTGTAAAAAGAAAGATGTTAAAACACGAAACAGATTTCAGAAATCCATGGTTTCCACTTAAAAGAGTGCTGTCATAGTTTTTGTCTGTTAATAGGCAGCTTTCTGTGCACATCTATAAATGTATCCGGATGTATTTTATAGTCATAAAACATCAATATCCCAAAGCTGTTGTTGGAATAATTTTCTTATAGGAATTTGGTGTTCCATAATGTTGACTTTAAGAATAAGTCTTTTCACAGGTTATGAATAAAGAATTTGTAATCAACCATGGAATAAGATACCACAATTACAGAAATCTGTTGTGGCCATGCAGCATCCCACAAATGTTTATTGATGTACTTTTTTTAACTTTTCAATTTTGGGTTCATAAGACTGTAGCACATTTAGAAATTATTTTACTGTGAATTACTGCTTTATTATCGGAAAATGCGGGCAGTGCATTCCTTTGATCCAAGTTCTGGTAACTCCGTATGTTTTGGAAACAGCCAGCCTGTTTCCCACTGCCTGTGCTTCCTAGGCAGGTTCCAAACAAATGTCATGAAAGAAAGTAAGGACAGCCATGGTGTATGAGGGTCTCCGTGTGGTTGTCATGCTTTTGGTTCTGTTTTTCTTGCCAAACAAAAATAGTGTTATGAGGACTGTGTTTTTATATTAAAAAGGCAGTTATTAAGGTTTTAAGCTCTTCTTAAAGCATTTGATGCCTTATATGATAATAGTAAATGTGTCATTTTAAAATAAAATTATTTATTGAGTTTTTTTGTGTTTTGTTTTATTTAAGCAATCTGGTGCTGAGTTAGTCCTATAAAATTGTTTAAAAGTATCTATGCAAGCATTAAAACTATGAGTATTTATCCCAATTTCAAGTGTAACATTCTTTTTGTTAGCATAAATAATATAAATTGTGCTTTTATTTTTGCTTTATATGTATGGAATAGCCAAAGTTATCTTGAATTTCTCTACATTGCTTAGTATTGAACTCAGTGTAAATTGCATGATGAAGAAGAAATACATGAACATATATTTTTAAAAGCATATAAAACATAGAAAGCTTTTAGGTGAGAAATATTAAATTATCTTATGTACCTACTCTTAATTTTCTCTTAATCTAATTTTGATTTCCATTTTCATGTGAGAGATTTATTACAATGCATGTCACTAAGTAGAATTATGTCTATTTTGTATGTGTTGTAAAATTGAAGGATTCTTCAGAGACCCTTGGAAGTGAGGCTACACATACTGTTTCTTCCATTGGAAAGGATGAAAATCTAGTTCTATTTCATACCTATTTTTTTCATGGAAGGCTTTTTCATTTTTGTTAATCATCTAAGATCATTCAGAAAGATCTGTGTAATAATAATTCCATGTTCTCTTGTTTCATGACTCTTGTGGTCAACAAGACGTAGTCAGGCACCCAAACTTATGCAGATATGTAGTCAGTTGATGATGGGTACTAAGTTAAAGGGAAAGAGTTGGAAAGATCTCAAGTGGTCACTGAACCCCTCATAGCTCATCAGCCAGGACTAATGTAGTCCCCTGCAGACCAAGAAATATAGTCACACTTTGTGTCTTGAAATGAAGATAGTTAAAACTATGCAGATATCTACCATAATTTCTAGTCTTTGTTGTGTTCAAGCACATATATCAATACAAAAGTCCATATATTCTCAGGATAACTTGATCGATTTAATCTATTTATATTGGGGAAAAATTCTTCTCAAGGTCCTCTAGAGCTCTGGGCATGGAGGTACATTCCTGTAATTGACCCTAGGACTTTGAGGCTGAGGCAGAATGATTGATGAGTTTGAGGCCAGCCTGAATTATAGAGTGAGACTGTTTCAAATACACTTCAGAAAGATAAAATTTAATAGTTTGTTATTTAAAACACTTAAGGAAATTATCAAGCTTTACATGAAGATTATATGATCTTGTTACATATTTTATCATAAAAATTAGATTAAGCCAGCACCTATGCTTCTAACTTGTAGAAAGGAGAAAGTATTTTCTTGAAATATTAATATGCAGTTTTTGATTAAAATCATGCCTCATTTAATTATCACTACCTTCATGTAAAGCAAGTATTATTATTTGCATTTAATAATGAAACCTTAGAGCTGAAGAATGTTAAGTGACTCCCCATAGGTAATAACTAATAATCACTAGATAAAGATTTAGGTCCTAGGACAATTTCACTGAAAACCCATATTCAAAGTTTGAAGGATTGTTAGCTTTCCTCCAAGAAAATAAATTTATTCTAGCTAGTTTATTTTGTATTTATATTTTATAAAGTAATTCACATGACTTGAGAAATAAAAGACTTTTCCTATAAGGAAGTCATATTTGCTTTTAGATAATACTGTGCTTTTTCAAAATATGTAACTGAATTTAAACAATTCCAGCAGGCTGTCATCCTATTCATGGGTGCTCTTGAGGTGAAAATGTGCCTCCAGGCCCAAAAAGAAAATGTTACTCTTCCTACAGATGCAGTAGTGCAAAGAACTTGGGAAGTCTCCAGTAAGGAATCTGGAAATAGCAAGAAATCCATGTTCCCAGGTACCTGAGGACTGCAGAACCTGGGAAAGGTTGGCTTGAAGTTTGGATGCCTGTGCTCCACTCCTGTCAAGTCTTCTGAGCCATAGTTTCTTCATCTGTAAACTGAAGATAACACTTCTGTATTGCAGGATGCTGATGAAATCTAAGAACATCAGGAAGGCTGAGAGAGAATTCTGTGTTCTATCATTAGGGCTTCCATTATCTTAAGCTGATGGTGGCAGAATTGGGGATGGGCAGGGGATTCTGTGCTCATGATGGGGAACCACTAAAGCTGGAAATTGGTCCCATGTGTGAGAGCAGGACTGGGCTTCACTGCCTAAACTAATCAAGCTGTCTCAGTCTTGAGAAAAGCATCCTGCCTGGTTAAATGTCAGCTATTAGTCACTAGTCAATCTTGTGTCACATGACACTTTGCAAAGTCATAAATATCCTTACTGTTGTTCTGGGAGTCCTTTGCCAATCAGACAATGGGCCCGACCTGGCCCAGCTCTTGTTTGTCTGTCTTTTCCTCATTGTTGCCATCATTTCTCCCCAGAGTACAACAGATCACATGGAGAGACCAAACCCTACACTCATGGTAATTATTGGTTGGCTCAGCATGGAATTGGGCCAGTGTAAGTGATTACTCATCACCATGATCGAAAATAGTACTTTTCCCTCTGCCATCTCCTTATATTTGCATCCTACTTCTTATTCTGTCTTCCTTTTTTCTTTTTGCCCTCTTCTTCTCTTTCCCCTCTCCTTCTCCTTTTCATCAGTACTATCATTGTCATCATAGTTGCCATCAGCATCCGGACTATCCTCATGATAATGTTGGATGTCTTCTACTTGCACCATCATAAACACCCTCCAAGAAAGAAATTTATATTTCCCTTCATAAGACAGCAAGACAATCTGGAAAGCTGTCTTTTGCTTCACTTTGAAGTAGAAAGTACAAAGGTCCTTCAGACCTTGAAAAGTCAGCTCCAATTAGTATGGTAGTGACAGAGAACTGTTATCCTTTGATAATAGGACTTTTTCTCTAAAAAATCAAAGTTGTCTTATTTCATTAGAAATCTCCTCCTCCTGTCTTGTTCTTTACATTCTTAATGTTAAAACTTTAATGATTCTACTCAGTGAGTCCTCTGGCAGCAAAGGACTATTCTCCTTCCACTTGTTCTGTTTGTCCAGACCTCAGAGTTTATGTGTTTAAATTAATTTATCTGTGAGTTTTATTTAACAATGCCCATATTCTTCTGAATATGCAAAAATTGCTTTGGAATGCAAATGACGTTAAAAACAGTTGCTAAAATTAAAACTGATTTCCCCCTTGATAATTGGATGAATAAGCTCAGTGATACCCTCTACTGCCAAATGAGTCCATAGTGAAGGAAACAATTTTGGGAGGCAGGTAGAGCCAAAACCTGCCTTAAGTCCTTTTTAAAAATTAGATTTATTTTTATATTTTAGATCACATTCATCATAAGGAATTTGTATTGAACATAATATATGTTGTTTATTCTCATCTCTCTAATCCACCCCTCCCTTCAACACATCTTCCCCTTATTTATAAAAGCTTTGTGTCTTGGTTACTTTTCTGTTGTTGAAGAGACAAAATATCTGATGCTCAAATTTGTGTGGGATTCAGTCCATAATCCGACTCCAAGGCAGGCAGCATGGCACAGGGGCAATGCTTCAAGGGTGCAGAAGACAGCAAAAGCAGCCAGAGCAAAAGCCAGGGGGAGCCTCTTTTCCCCCCTTATACTGCAAGCAGCTATCCCACTCCAAGGGCAGGTGTAGCCCTCACACCTGCTCTCTGCTCTCCTCTTGCAAGGGATGAGGATGGAAGTGAGGACTCTGGCCTCCTACTGAGTTGTTTCTTTAAATTTATAAACTGTGACTCTCCTGTAGAAATGAAAAATTAAATACTTCCAACATTCACTTGTACAAGATAAGCATTTTCATTGCAAAAGTTATAAATGAGGTTACAAAGGATCAGGATGAATGCAAGTCCAAAATCCAGCAGCGTAAACATTAAGTCTAGTAGTCCCACGTTCAGCATCTAAGGCAGCCTGTGACAAGCTGTGTGCTCCAAAGAGCTTGCATAGCTCTCTCCTTATAGTACTTCCAGTTGTTACTGGTAGCTACCATAGTTTCTCTCTCGGGCCTGCATTGCTCCCACCTTGCAGCTTTCCTTAGATGATCTGTGTTCTCCCAACTTCTGAGCTGTATACTGCACCCTTGGCTTCACTCTCCCAGCTTTACATACTGCCCTGAGAGGCACACTGCCTGGCTTTTCAGGCCTTTTGAATTTGGGGTGGAAGCCTTCTTCACATAACAACTCTTGCATTCTGCATGCACCTAAAACCAGTGCCATGTGGGTGTTGCTAAGCTCTGCTGCCACCTGGAATAGTAGCCTGGCTTTCTTCTATCTCTCTTATCTGTGGAACTCCAGTGCCTGGATTACTGGGTACTCTGAACCCAATTTTGAGGAACAGATTTTCTGTGCTGCTGCCACTCTAGAACATGGTGCTCTAGGGCTTTTTCCTCAAAGCAAAGCTTTTCACTTTTGCAATCTGGAAACTACAAATGGTGGAGACTTGCTACTTCCTGTAATGCCCTCAGGCCATCTGTTGTATTCTGTTCCTTCTCAGCAGTCTAGATCTTTAGCTGTTCTATCTTGGAAGTCATTTGCTTTACTGGGGCTTCATATAATATTTTAAATCATCCTTCTGGACTCTTTGTTCTTCATTTGCAACATAGATCTGGCTAAAAGCCCCAAAAATAACCATGCCACTGCCTCAACATTCAACTACTTCGAAGGTTCTTTTACCACACTCATTAGTCTGCTGCCCTTAATCTCAGTCTCAGGCAGTCTCTGGACAGGAACAAAGTGCAGACACTCCCAAACCACAGCACAAATCATCTGGAGTCCAGCAGCCACTGCAGTCCTTCTCTACAGAAACATCACAGGCCTGCCTTTTAATGGTTATCTAATCTGAGTGCTGACCAGAATCTGGGACTAATGCATTCCAGCTCTATTCTTTCAGGTGATGTCTCTGAACCTTTCCAAACTTTTCTCACAAGCTATTCTCAAAGGCTCTTGTACCATATGGCTAGGTATAGTCATAGCAATGGCCTCACTTTTCTGGTATCAAATTCTGTCTTGGTTATTATTCTTTGATTTTTGAGACAAAATATTTAACACAAAAAGTTAAGGAAGGAAAGTCTCACAGTTTTGCGGACTTCCAGTCTCCAATCAGCTGGCTCCAAGGCAGGCAGCATGGCACAGGGGCAACGCTTCAAGGGTGCAGAAGACAGCAAAAGCAGCCAGAGCAAAAGCCAGGGGGAGCCTCTTTTCCCCCCTTATACTGCAAGCAGCTATCCCACTCCAAGGGCAGGTGTAGCCCTCACACCTGTTCTCTGCTCTCCTCTTGCACAGGATGAGGATGGAAGTGAGGACCCTGGCCTCTTACTGAGTCGTTTCTTTAAATTTATAAACTTCTCAAGTTGACACAATGTGTCAACTATTACACTTTGTTTGCATGTTTTCTTTCTCTTTTTTCTTTCCCTTCCTTCTCCCTTGTCATATCTTATACAAATAGATAAGCTTAAGAAAAGCCCCTTCAAGGGAGCTCAGAGACAGCACATATCTCAGACAGTAATAGGTGACACTGCGAGGGTTTTTGAGTCGATCAGTAGTGAAGCCTTATGTCACAGGTGGAACTAAGGGCATAGCTGTTTCAGATAACCTCAAGCATTATTGAGCTGATAAAGAAGGTAGGTGGTAGGAAGCAGAGAAATTTAGGCTGAGACAAAAAGTTTTGAGTATCATTGTCAGCACGTGGAACTGATGGAAAGCAGTCGTGCAAATCTAGGGTGTTTTGGGGAAATTACATTGTCAAAGAACCTATGAGACTTTGGGTATTTGAGTTTTTAAAGTCAATTCTCAGCCCTTCCAATCTGTTAACTAGTACAAATCAGGCTGAAAAATCTATATAGTCCAAAGAAGGAAGGCATGGTCCTGAATAACCATTTTCCATGTGGCCACAGATAATAAGAAACAAGGTAGAAGCTTCTAGCAGCTTAATTGGGGGCCGTAGGGAACAGGGGGCAACTGAATCCCTTCAAAGAGCAGAGAAGGTCTACTCAAAGAATTTATGCCACATTCAAGCCAGAAGGGTTACATAATGCCTACCTGACAAAGTTGCAGTATTTTGTCAGCCAGAAATCATGGTAGAGTTTTATCATGAAGAGTATATCCTTCCATCATTATATATTTTATATAAAGCATAACCTACTTAATTGTTTGTGGTTTTCCCAGTTACTAGAAAAAGCATCCTAACTTTATGAAAAAGATTGTCTAGGGGCCAGCCAGGTAGCTCAGCAGATTAAAGTGCCAGCTTAGGCAGATGTAGGGACCAGAGTTTAATCACTGGCCTGCTGTGTGTACTGGCTCTCTCCCCACTTGGGAGTCTGTAAACAGGAGGATCACTATAAGTCCTATCTGTGTAGTGTGACCCTGTACTATATGTATATGTGTATATATATATATATATATATATATATATATATATATATATATATATATATACACACACACACTTTGGAGATCCTGGGTCTGGAATTGGAAGCAATATCTGAATGAGTCTTTAATTCATCTTCCCTTGGCATTGAATTTTCTCAGTGTATAGGAAGGGACTGTACACTGGACTACAGTTCCATGGTGGAACTGCCCAAGAGCCAAGCCCCATTTCTTTGTGTAGCGCTGCGGCTAGAGAGCTGCAGCCTAACCAAGAACTATATTTTCCTGCTCTTGTCTTCTAGCTGGGCCCAAATGCTGCGCTGGAATGTGAACAAGTAAAGATGTGTTACTTTCTGGCTGGAACAGGTAAGTAACATGTTTCTTCTTGCCTCCCCAGCTGGCAGCTGGATGGGGCTGCAGGCAAAGAATTTAGAAGCCACATTGAAAGTGGAAAACCCTCCATCACACTGGGTCTGGAAGCTGTCCTCCCTAAAAATATTCAGAGACAAGCTGATGGTGCTGCCCTCATCTGCAACATGTAGCCTACAAGATGACCCTAGTTGTCAGTGTCCATCAAGTGGACAGACATAATAATTGTGTAGGGTTTGATGGCCAAGTTTTGGAAGCCAAATATTACTACTGCTGCAGCACTGAAGTCATTAAATAGACTCTAAATACAGTCCACAGTCCAGGAGAGGGGAACTAGGTTCTGCTTGTTGAAGGGAGATCATAAAGCCTTGCCTAAATTAACAGCTTCATTCGAACTATTCTGATTTTCTAAATTATTTTTTTAGTGTTAGCAGTACTTTTTTGCATTTTGTTTTTAACATTTCTATTTGTAATGAGTGTTAATTACATGTTTTATTTAGGATTTACTAATAACTATTAAATTTGATCTTTTAAAAGTTATAGATGATGTTGGACCTTGTGGAAAAAGCCTGGGTTCTCACATTCCAATGGGGCAATCACAAATAATTAACTGCTTGAAAGGAAAGCTGAACACTGCTTCAGACACAAGATGTGTGATGTGATTTGGGAGCAACTTGTAGCTCAAGACTCTGCCTTTTCTTTTGGGTGACAAATCTACCCAATTCCAAGAACACACTTTTTGTTTTTTGGTGGAACCGGGGATTGAACTCAGGCCCTTGCACTTGCCAGGGAAGCGCTTCTTCTTTCCCCGAGAACACTCCTAAGTTCTGTTGTGGTAGGGTGTCACATCATCATATTTAATACATAACCTAGGGCTGGAGAAATAGCTCAGTAGAATAAGTGTTTGCCTGGTAAGCACAAGGGCTTGAGTTCAATCCCTGGTTCTACAAAAGAAAGAAAAAAAAAAAAAAAGGAACCTACTAGATTTACAAAACTGCTGATAAATTATGTTAATGCCACAGGTCCGCACTAGTGAGTAGGTCTGATGTGCCAGGCTTCAGTTTTTACATTTACTTATTTAATCCCCACAACAATCCTGTGATGTTGATGGGTATATTTATAACCCTAGTGAGTGAGTAAAGTTAGAGTTACTGTAGGAATTTTTTTTAACTTGTGCGGGGTAACATAGGTCATAAGTGGCAGAGCTAGAATTAGAACCTAAAACACTTGACTATTCTTTTAAGAAACTTGATAAGTCAAGCAGCTGAAGTTTGCTACTTAGATCTGACATGAAATCCATGTGCTTGCCATCTGTAAAGGACTGTGTTCACCTGAACAACCTGTACTTTCTTCTGCAAGGCTCTTCATTTATGATAACTCACATTATCATTGGTCCCTACTTTCTTTAAATGGCTATAGCACTTAGAATCCATCTTCTATAACCCAGTCACTACAGAGTGCCTTCTGTTGATTTCTACGTTGTGCATTAGTCTTTTTAAAAATTTTGCAACTAGCCTTTGAATTCAGAAATGCAAAAACACTTTTTTAAAATCTTCATAGTGCTGAGATCAGTGCTAAAAAAAACATGACCCCAAAGAAAACATAAAAGACCTATGAATTCTATATAGAAAGCCAAAGACTAAGTCAGGCTTGATAAAAATACACTGGTTTATCATAATTATTATCTACAAATACTCAACCTAGGGAGGAATCAGAAACTGAACATTGCAATGTTAACCTGATGCATTTTATTAACATGAAGTTAGGGACTTTTATTCCTCCTTTTTTGAGAAGTAATTGATGTTACTATGGAAGATGTTATCCCATACATTACTTCTTAAAAATCAGTTAACACATTCCTGTATGACATACATTTCAAAAGAAAGCATCAAGAACCTCCAAACTATCACTTTTCCCAGGTACTCTACTTCATGTCTATTTTGAATAGAAATATTCCAAGAGGTGGGTAAGAGTTGATTTGCAAAGATACTTACTACTGAATTACTAAAACAATGAAATCACCAACCTCACAGCTCAGTGAAGAGGGGTGCTGAACCTATAGAGTAGGTTGCTGTAAAACCACTGAAGCTAATTGTCAAGTATTTTTAAAAATAGACAGAAATACTTATAAAATGACATGTAGTGAAAAAGTTGGTGATGCACTTGTCCTCAAATTTCAAGCTGACTTATGTATGTGTAAGAGAAAACAGGCATTTAAATGTAAATAATATTATCTCTAGACTGAAGTTTTTGTTACTTTTATGTAGCATTTTAAAAATTTATTTTACAAGGGCCAGCCAAATAGCTCAGTGGACTAAAGTGCCGGCATAGGCAGGTGCAGGGACCAGAGTCTGATCCCCAGCATGCGGTGTTTGCCACCAGGGCGAGCTGAGACAGGGCATGGTGACGCACACCCGCAGTCAGCACTTGGGAGGCTGAAAACAGGAGGATCACAGCACATCCAGTCTGTGCAGTGAGACCCTCCAGACCTGCACTGAATACATAGAAAATAAATAAACTTTATTTTGTAAAGTGAATTATATTTCTAACAAATGTGCCCAGTATTAATTCAAGGAGTGTATAAATACTAACTCATTTATGTCACTTATGTGCATGAAGAGGTTAAAATTGTAAGCAGGATTCAAACTCATATTTAACACTATTTAAAGAAAAATCCCTTGAAGCTAGAAAATAAAAGTGTAGAGAGAAAGTAATAAACTGTAAAATAATTACTTTGCCCCCTCCCCTGGCTAATACAAGAGAATAAAAAGCAGCATGAAGAATCCAGGTCTGCATCAGGGAGGTGGCTCTGTTATCCAGGACTGCTACTGTGAAATGCGTTGCACGGGAGACGCAGGAACACAGGCCATCAGTGTGGAACTGGTTGCCCCTGTGCTGAGGGAGGTGGGCACTCTCATTGTTCCTGCTGGGCCACTGTGTCAGTGGAGATTACAGCTGATGGGGTTGACCTACTGTGTCCCCTACTTGCACTTATATGGTCTCCTTTTGCAGGAATGGCAAAGATGCAAGGATAGCTGAAGAATTTTAAAGATCAATGGTGTTACATATTTAATATTAAGTGGCTTTCTACTCTAAATTATTCTGTATGTTCTCTTTCATTATCTTCAAAACTCTTGTACAAACCAGGGGTATATGACAGCCTCATATTAGAAGAGCCAAGGGGGGTTAAGGTTAGAACACAGAGAACCGAGGCAGGCCTCATGGCTCTGCCCCTGTGCTGAGGCCCACGGGACTTTGGGCTTGCCAGGCAGGTACTGTGCTGCTGAGCTATGTCCCTAGCCAGTCATTTCAGAATTCCGGCATCTCTAAGAAAGCAGATGACTAGGTTCCATCACTGACTCTATTTAAAAGCTAACATCGATTGTCCGAAGCACCCTGGAACATGGAGCAGGCTGCCGGCACAATAAAGATCTGGACTTTGGAGCATGTGTTTGACCACTCGTGGGAAACTGTTACCACAGCTGTGAAGCAGAAATGCCTGAGCCCTATGAACCCAAGTGTGGTTGGACCTGATGTGCTGGACAGACATATGGATCCTTCTGGAAAGCTGTGCAGCCACAGACTTCCCTGCACAGAGTGAGGATGGTCTTCCATCACAAAGTCTGTTATTGGTGCAGCAAGAACTAAAACACATGTACGAGAACATTCTGTAGTTGATCCTGTAAAGAAGACAATAGAAATTAAGTCTACTAATACTTCCTTTACATATATGGTTTCAGTAGATGAGCAACTTACATACAAACCACATCCTCAGGACCCAGAAAAAAAACTGTCTTGACTGAGGAAGCCATAATCACAGTGAAGGGAGTCAGCCTGGGCAGTCACCTGGAAGGATTGATGCCAGCACAACATCTTCAAATGCTAATAAAGGCCGAGAAGTGAGGGAATGGGGAATATATAAACTAAATGCTGACAGTGAAGAATTGGCAGCTTCAGCAGAAGAAGCATAAGGACACCCATGGCGACAGTGGCATTAGTAGAGAAATGACAAAGAAAATTGGTGCACAGCACCAGGTCTCTCCAAGCTGACAACACATTTGTCATTTTTTAAAAAACAGCTATATTTTAGGTAGAATTTTTTTTATAAACTGGAGTAAAGCTTTGTGATTTTCATCAAAACATAAAGTACACCTGTTCTAAATCACGGGATCATCTGATGGGTGTATGACTTAAAATGACTAATTGTTAGGGTTCCAGTATTTATGTGTGAAATGTAACTTTTTATAAAAGTACTAGGAAAAATTAATATTGATAGTGAGTGGTCTTTCTATTGAAGTACCAGGGACTGAACTCAGGATCTTGCGCTTGCCAGGCAAGAGCTTATTCTACTGAGCTATCTCCCCAGGCCCTGACAGTGAGTCTTTTTTTTTTTTTTACTGTTCCACAATATGTGTTTTATTTATTTATTTTTTAATTTATTTTTTATTTTATTGAAGTACATATATCAATCAGACAGTTTCAAGACACTTTAACAAGACATATTTGATAAATTAATACATTGCAAACTGTTTTCATAATGTTTTGGTATCGTACAAGGTGCATACATGATATTGTATTTACAGATATTATTTTAGCAGATGTCTCTTATCAGTAAAGTAAGAGTGTAACTGCTTACTTATCTTATTTTTTATACCTGAATTATATCAAAAATTCAATAATTATTTTCCTAGTGGATGATCATAATACTAGAAGCCGACATAATATCCTGTCCAACCACCATTAGTGCAGATCTTGCCTCTCATAGGATTATGTAGAAGCACAGCGTTATCTATCCCAACTGTACTGTCTATACACACACATCATGATTTTTTCTTTCTACACCCCTTCCTTTGTCTACACCTGTCAAAGGTGGGCACTCCATTGCCATCCAACTAATTTAGGTGCTTGAACTCGACAACACAATTCAATACAGTCCAGCATTCCACAACAATAGTGAGTTATTCAAAGAAGTTGTCAACCATAGCCATTTACAGCTCAGCTTAATATTATGGCCCCATGATATATACTTCATTTTTATACACTTCTGCTGGATGGTTAAGACCTAGATAGATCAAGACTTATATACCAACACATGAACTTTATATTTCTTATGTGGTCAGTGAAGTCCTCTCAGGGTTTATCTTGTAGTCCCATACATTATTCTGTAGATCCTTTGTCTGTGTCATCCATGTTCAACAGTGAGTCTTCTTAAGGTGGAATGTTGAAGCTTTTCAGACAGTGGGACTTTCCCTGCTGTGGACCAAGCCCAGAACAAAGCAGAGCCGTCTTTACACACATAGGTGGCTGTGCTACTGCACACTAGACCTGTGGAGTGGGGATGGGGGTTACTTAAGAGAAGGAATTGCGTAGTTGTAGGTGACATTCATTAATTTCTACAAAATAACTTGTTCTGGTCTGGTACTTAAATGACATTTTTGGAGGATAAATTATCAGTACCCAGTAACATATGACTCTTAGTAGGAAGATTATTTTTATTAAAGGGAACTATTCGTTTATCAAAAGTTCTGTGACTTGGAAAAGGCATCATTGTCCCTGGATTTGTGCTTTAAGATGCAGTACGATGAATCTGGGATGGTTCTGCAGCTGCAAACCCAAGTTGTTACCCGAGTCCTGCAGCATCTTGAAAAGAAGAACCCTTCGCACTTAAGACTGAAGAGCAGCTTTTCACATCTTGGAGCGTGTCACATTTGCTGAACTTGTAAATTGCCGTGTGTCAAAGTCATGGTTTTGTAATTGCAAAGGCATGATATGTCAGGTTATTTGAATATAATTACTTTTTGAAGTAATTGTGACCACAAAGCATCTTTTTACATCAAATGATGTCTTGATGTGAAGCATAAATCCCAGGTACTTAATGTTTTTAATGCTCCGGTACCATGGTGGGAGTGTGGGGTCTCTGGGGCAGAAAATGAGTACTTGGTGGAAAGAAAGGAGCAGTCTACACTAAGCCAATTGTACTCTAGACTTTATGTATGAGGAAGTCTTTACTTTGAATAACAGGGTGGCTGCAAGTGAAAATCAGTCCAGTGTGTTTTGTTTAGGGTTCTGTGCCATGCGCTTAACTACTGAATGGCGTCCTTGATGCCTTGAAGTGCTGCGTGCATTTTGGGCGACTAGTTTTTGCCTTAATTTTACAGTGCTTAATACGATCCACCTTTAGTTGGGTTTCCTTTAAAGAGACCAATTAATGCATTCTCATAAACTATAGAAACAGTTACCAAACTTTTAAAATTAGTGTTTTTCTGCTTAAAATATTGTATGGCTTAAGAATTCTTAGGACATTTCTAAATTATGCCCAATTCCCTTGAGGTTTCTGATTTTTTTTGTAACTAGAGATGGGTTTTACAATTGAAATACTATTTCAGCTAAAAATAATTGCTGAAGACATGTTAACATTTGACAAAAAGTGGCATATAATTTCTGTAAATTATACTTGTTCTAAAAAGATGTAATGCCCAATGATAAATTATTTTTAAAACAACCTTTATCATAAAAAAGCTAATATCATGATATTAAGTTCAGTCTAAAAATACTTTCTCAGAAAATTAAGAGAGTATGTCTCAAGTAAGTTTCTTTTTATAATTAAGGAAAGGAGAGAGAATTTTCTCAAGAGCTTCATCTATTGTCCTTGGCCATTTTCTGTATGTTTGAATCAGAGCACCTGGAGCTGGATAATTATAAAGATGGAGACTTAGTTCTCATCTCTGGAGGCAAGGGAGTTCTAGATCAGGCAAAACAGCTGCCATAACACAGTGAAAAGTAAGAGGGAGCATGCGTGGGGTGTATGTGCAGAGACAGCGAGAGGCAGCAGGCCCTCAGGCTGGCACTGAGCACACTGTGTAGCCTAGGATGGCCTCGAACTCCTGGTGGTCCTCTTGCATCAGCCTCCTGAGTGCTGAATTACAGATGTGTACCCGCAGGCCTGACCTCTGTAAATTCTTGTATAATTGTATATATTACATTGATTCTATGTCTTTAGTGAACGCTAGCTGATATGGAAGGGGAACAAGAGATGGAAGAGGCAGATGAAAGGCAAAAGGCATAAACAGGAAGAGTTGTAAAAATAGTTTTGTGAATGGGAAAGGGCCAAAAGGTGCGAGGGGCAGGAAGGGGTGGTGGCATAGTGAGTGGAGGAAGGTTAGATGTATCCCACACACTCACACACTGCTGTGATAAATGGAATCACTGCATACTAAAAGCATGCACTAATAGAAAAGAGAATAGGAGGAATTGTACTGAGCAGAGAGATATTCTTTAAGGGCCTTTTCTTTGGAAGAGAGAATAACTTATATATTTTATGACAAATCGTTGAAATGTAGTTCATGAATGAGATACATAACTTTTGGAAGGTTCGATGCTATAAAAGTCCTCATGTAAAAGCTAAATAGAGAAGAAAACTCAGTTACCACATGGAAGAACTTTAGAGCTGCATGTAATTTGGATAGATGAGGGAATAAGAAAAGGAAACAATTTTTTGCCTGTGGATTTTTTAGAAAGATAAAAATCAAACAATAAAAATGACACAATTTCAAAACACGATGATAGAATATTAACAATGGTTATTATACTGCCTATTGCTATCCTCAAAATTGTTGCTCATATTACCAAATAGAGGAATGAAAACTCGATTAAGCAATGTAAGCACTAAGTGCCCTTCCAATGAACTAATAGAAATTAGCAGTGCAGTTGCCTTAGCTATTTTATGTATGTACAAATGTCTTTTCTTTTCTCTTTTCCCTCATCCCACCTGCGCTCTTTCTCAGCAGTTTCTTTCCCTTTCACTGTATCTATTGTACCTTTTGGATCTTATTTTCTCTTTTATTTTCTTAGCATTATGAAGGCAATCTATTGTTTACACATGCGAGTCTGGTTTATTTCATGGATGAGCATGGTCTCTAATTGCATCCATTTACCTATAATAACCTTGAGTTCATCCTTCTTTAGAGCTGGTAGTAACCAATGTATAAAAATCTTTTATGCATCTTTTTATCCATTCCTCTGTGGATGGGCATTTAGATAGTTTCAAAGATTTAACTGTTACAAATTGTGCTGTATGGGCGCATATATATCACTGTGGTATGATCTCTTCATTTCTTTGGGAAAATACCAGAAGTACAATAGCTGAGACTCTATTGCTAGTTTTTGGAGGGGTCTCCACACTGATTTTCACAAGAGTTGTACCAGCCTCCGCTCCCAGCAACAATGGAGAGGTGTTCTGTTGTGGCTGACACATTGTGCCAAGCTTGGCTAAGTAGCTCAGTTCTACGCCATAGAGTTACTCGGACATGCCATAGAGCTCTAGGGTGCTTTGCACTGTGTCCACATGAGTTTAAAAGTTTAAGCGACTCAGCAGGAGGCCAGGGCCCAGGAGCGCCAACCGCCTCTCATGGGGCAGCCTGCACAGCCTGCGTACAAGACAAGGGAGGAAAATGGGGCTGTTGCTCCCTTTTCGTGCTGTTGCTTTTGCTGTCCCTGCTGCCCCAGACCGTTGCCTCTGTGTCGTGTCATCTTGCCTTGGAGCCAGCGATTATGGGCTGAAACCTCTACAAACTGTGAGCCAAGTAAACTTTCTTTCCTTACTTTTGGGTGTTGGTAGGAAAAGAAAAGTTTATTTGGCTCACAGTTTATAGACAAAAATGAGAGAAAAGTAAGAAAGACAGGTTCCCCTCATTGACATCCCAGCTAGCATTTGTAATTGCTTAAGTTCTTTATGATAACTGTTCTTTCTGAAATGAGATGGAGTGATTTTTACCTGCATATATGCATTTCTCAAATGACCGGTGATGTTGAACATTTTTTCATATATTTATTTCATCTAAAAATGTGTATTCAACTAAGATGCCCATTTATGAACTGGGTCTTTAAATTTTGGGAACCTGATTTTTTAAAAATTCTTTTTGTGTTCTGGACACAAGTCCTTTGAGGAACAGTTGGCTAAATTTTTTCCCCAACACGTGGGTTTTCTTTTCTTTTTTTATCAAAAATGAATTTTTATTGTTGAAATTAATGGTTAGTCTTCATAATAGATGTGTATTCATTTCTTCCTTCTCAAATGTTATGAATTTTATTAAAAGGGGGAACTTATTCAGTAAGCAAAATTTTATAGTAAAGTTCAAGCAGTACATTCTGGCTACTATGAAATTTTTAAAGCTTCAGAATTATTTCTCCAAGTAAAGATATAATTTAAGTGTATAGACTTGAATATTTAAAAACTAGGGATATATATATATATATATATATATATATATATATATATATTACAGCAGTCTCATGAAATCAAACCACCATTAATAGAAATGTCTTAATTATGCCCATAGTTCTCTCTCTTTCCATCCCCCAATAAGAGTTTATCAGTTAAAAGTGTAAAAAGCCATCAGTTATTTCAGGCAGTTAAAGGATTGTAAACAATGTATTCTATTAACTTGGTATTTGGTGCTGGTAATGTTCATATTATGATTTCTTTTGATGTACAAAATCTTTTTAGTAAGATCTGAGAACCCAGTCGTTGATTGTTTGAAGTACTTCCCATGCAGTTTGGTTTTTGTTCATGAACTCTGCCTACCCCTATGTCTTCAAGATTTCCACCTACTTTCTCTTCCAGTAGATTTAGTGTTTCTGTTTTAATACTTATATTATTGATTGATTTTGACTGTAATTTAGTGAATGGTGATAGACAGGGGTCTAAATGTAGTCTTTAGCATGTAGAAAGCCAGTTTTTCCAGTACCCCTTATTAAAGAGGATATCTTTCTTTTGGTAAATATGTTTGGACCTTTTGTCAAAGATAAGGTGACTGAATGGGTTTGTAGTTGTGTCTGCATCTTCTAATTTGTTTTAGTGATCTTCAGATCTGGTTTTGTTTTGCCAGTACCTTACTGATGTTATCGCAGTAGCTTTGTAGAATAATTTTTAGTCAAGGATTGTGATGCCTCCTGCCTTTCTTCTGTTGCTCAGAATTGATTTTGCTAATACAGGTCTCTTCTGGTTCCAGATGAATTTTAGGAATGTTTTTTCTAGATCTGTGAGTTACACTAATGGTATTTTAATTGAGATTGCACTGAATCTGCATAACAATTTTGGGAGTATGGTCATTTTTACTGTGTTGGTTCTTTCCTATCTGTGAGAGAGAAATACCTTTCCATTTTGTGAAATCCTCTTTGACCTCTTCTTTCAGAATATTGTAAATTTTTTTTGGTGGAACCTGGGATTGAACTCAGGCCCTTGTGCTTGCCAGGCAAGTGCTTATTCTACTGAGCTATCTCCCCAGCCCCTGTAATTTTCAATGTATACATATTTTACTTCTTTTGTTAGATTGATTCCTAAGTGTTTCATTTTTGGATGCTATTTGCAAAGGGTGTTGCTTCTCTGTTTTCTCTCTCAGCTTTTTGTTTGTGTACAGGAATGCCTTGATTTTCGAATGTTGACTTTTTATCCAGCTACAATATTCATTTGCTTATTAATCTTAGGAGTCTTTGGTGGAGTTTTGTGTCTCTTCTCTGTAGAATATCATTCATCTGTGAATAAAGATCATTAAACTTCTTCCTGTCATTCCTTTTATTTCTCTCTCTTGTCTCATTGCTCTGGGATAATGTTTCTAGAACTATGTTGAAAAGAAGTAGTGACAGTGCACATCTTAGCCTTATTTCTGATTTTAGGGTAAAAGCTTTCAGGTTTTGTCCATTTAGTATGATGTTGGCTGTTTGCCATAGATGGATTTTATCAGATTGAAGTAAAGACCATCTCTTCCAATTTTCTGTTGGGTTTTTATTGTGAATGAAAGTTGGACTTTGTCAGAAGCTTTTCTGCATCTATTGAGATGACCATGTGTTTTGTCTCTGGCTTTGTTGATATGGCATATTACACTTACAGATTTGCATGTGTTTAGCTATCCCTGCACCCCTGGGATGAATTCTGCTTGGTCATGGTCTATAATCCTCTTGATGATCTGCTGGATTCTGCTTGCTAGTATTTTATTGAGGATTTTTACATCTATATTCATTAGGGAGTTTAGCCTGTAGTTCTATTTGGCTGGATCATTCTCTGGTTTTGATATCAGTGTAATACTTGCTTCCAGAAATCAGTTAGGGACAATTGATTCTCTTTCAATTTCAGTGAAGAGTTTGAGGACTATTGGTATTAAATCTTCTCTAAACTTCTTGAAGAATTCAGCAGTGGATCCATCAGGACCTGGGATTTTCTTTGTTAGTAAGTTTTTAATTATGTTTTCAATTTCATTAACTGATATTGGGTTATTTAGCATATTCATAAACTTGATTCAGTTTTGATAATTCATATGTATCTAGAAACCTATGCCTTGCTTCTGTATTTTGCATCCTATAAGTTTAAAGATTTTCAAAGTAGGTATTGATAATCCTCTGCATTTTTATGTAGTCTGTAGCAATTTTGCCCTTTTCATTCCTTATTGCATATATTTGAGTTTTTCTGTCTTTTTTTGTTTTTATGATAAGTTCAGCCAGGGGTTTATCAGTTTCACTTATGCTTTCAAAGAACTAACTCTACAATTCATTAACTCTTTGTATTGTCTTCCTCATCTCAACTGTTTTAATTTCTCCTGTGGCTTTTGGGAACAAGAACTTTGCATATGAGGTTTTCAATGTCCAGGTCCAGGAGATCTTCCTGGGCAAGAATAAGAAGGGCAGTTTAGAGGATCTTGACACTTCCCCTCCAACAAGATGGAAAACACATCTTGTAGACATGGCTTAGATACAGATCTAACATTAAGCCTTTCATTTGAAAGGATAAGATAAATAAGTTGCATAGACCATTACTAATGAGAGTTTCATATAGTGCATTACTACTGTGCAAAACTCTGTACTTAATACCTTGTTTAATCCTTATGATAACACTATAGGGTAAATTTTAGTTGAAAAATAGGTAAACAGGTATACAACGATCAGATAAAGCAATGAAAAATCAAGCAAGTGAATAGCCCAGGGTGGGAGCCCAGGTTTCTGATTCTTGAAACTGTGTTCTGAACTGTTGTGGCCTGTTGGTTTTCACCCTGAGTCTAATATGGAATTGGCCGTACTGTAGACTTTTATTGCATTAATGAAGGAATTGACTGACAAAATAAAATAAAATAAGGTAGATGGATTCAGTTATGTCATTTTGCAAAGAAAAAATAAAAAAAAATTTCACCAAAATAAAATGGTAAAATTTAAACACCACTCTCTCTCCTACATGTAAACCATTCACAAAGGATCATCTAGGAGCAGATAGTGGCTTAAAAACTTCTGGAGAAGGTGTTAAACATATGGATTTCTTCTCAAAAAAGAGTGTGATAATACTCAAAGAGAGAGAGAGAGAGAGAGAGAGAAAGAGAGAGAGAGAAAGATGTGCCATGGGGATCTGATTTAATCAAGGAATCTAATGACTGTTGTATCAGGACAGTAAAGAAGAGAATATCACAGTGAAAGGAGAGCCCTTTAACTGACAATTACAAAGCAAACAAATCTTCTCTTTCTGCTCCTGGCAGCTGGTTTGAGTGCTGAGCCACAAGTTTTCAGGGTTGCAGCACTTATAGGACAGTTCACTGTAGATCGTGGCATAACATTGCATCACTGTACCCATTCTATGTAATGACACACTTAGCTAGGGTTTATGTCAGACACAGCCCGAGGATATGGCATTGCTGCAGCCAGATTTCAGCCACATGGAGAGAATTCTGAAAAAGGACAAAGGGATAATTGCATCTCTTCTAAGGAGAATGCCAGACACTCAGCCAAATGAAGGTTAAAATAAGGTAATGTTGCAGTCAGAGGAAGAAGAAGCCACAAGCATTTGCTGCCTCTCACCTCCTGCCAACACATGCATTCTATCAAAACCACACTCTGAATGGGCTTGCTAATAATTGTCTAATTCTACTCTTGGCAGCTCCTCTCCCAAGATGATAGCTGTAACCAACACAGCCTATCTGACCCAGCTCTATTTTTCTGCAGCACTTGCTTTTCCACCCAGAGTGCCAGTCCTTAAACACTGAATCTGTTTTCCCTTTATCTAATACAAGTAAGAGACCCCTGGGCCTCCAGTAAAGAGCCCCCAGCCTCAAATGGGACCTGCATGCCAGTGCACTCAAAGTTATAGTAGAATCTTTCTAGACAATCCTTTACATATTGTTATTAGATACCTAAGATATACAAAATTGTGATTGTTGTAGGTCAAATAATGTAATAATTCAACTCAGTATATTGTTCTCACTCAATTTTGTGTAGCACATATGCAACAATTTCTATCCAATTTAAAACCAGTCTCCCAGTTCTCCCTTGAAGCATCTATCTTTAACTTTTTGTTTAAACCTCTAATATAGTTTGGATCATGAGTGCTACTGAAAGATCAATGCCTTGAAGCCTTTGCCCAGCCTTTAGTGTTACTAGGAGATGCTAGAAACCTGATAAAGGAGGTTAGGTCATCAATGGATGTACTGTTGAAAGAAAATATTGGGGAGGGGCAGTGAGATAGCTCAGCAGACTGAAGTGCCTGCTTAAGTAAGCTTAGCAAGTGCAGGGACCATGGTTCGGTTCCCAGAACCACATGCCATGCCAGCCCTGCCCCCAGGGTGGGCTGAGCCAGCCACAGAGTCCAGGGGTAGTGGCACATGCCTGTAACCCCAACGCTGGGAAGGTTGAAAACAGGAGGGTCGCTATGAGTTCAAGCTCTGTAGTGAGACACTGTAACAACCAAACATGTTAAAAAGAAAAGAGAAAGAGAGAGAAGGAAGGAAAGAAGGAAGGAAGGGAAGGAGGGAGGGAAGTGAGGAAGGAAGGAAGGAAGGAAGGAAGGAAGGAAGGAAGGAAGGAAGGAAGGAAGGAAGGAAAATATGGGGACGCTGGCCCTTCCTATCTTCTCATGTTCTTGCTTCCTGACTGCAGAGCAGTGAACTGCTTTCCCTGCCACACACTCTGGCCATAATGTCCTGCTCCACACAGGCCCAGAGTAACCAGGTCAAGCCACCACAAACTGAAGCCTTCGGAGCCTTGAGCCAAAGTAATTTTTCCCTTATGAAGTTGATTGTCTTAAATACTTTCTCACAGTGACAGCCAATGAAATTTCCAAATATCTTAATGTGTTTGCTTATATAGATGTATGTGTATGTTTCTTGCACCAAGATCACATTTGCTAATGGTTCAGTTCTTCTGTGCCTAGACTTTTCTATTCAGTTTACATTGGAGATCTTCTCAGACCTTCAGTAGCTACCTCTTTTATTTCATGGTTGTATGATTTCCACTGTATAGACCTTGTAATGTTGATTGTGTCAACTTGAGAAATTTAGAAATTTAACTAGGAGATAGGGAGATAGCTCAGTAAAATAAGTGCTTTCCTGGCAAGTGCAAGGGCCTGAATTCAATCCCTGGTTCTGCAACAAAAAGAAAAAGAAAAAAAGGAAAGAAATTTAACTAAATTGGTTCAACAGTTCTATCCCCTAGGGTTAGAGGACCTGCCCAGTGTGGGTCATCATCTGGAGGGCATGAAAGAGAAATGAGGAAGGAAGGACTGACTTGCTTCTGTTATTTGGAGGAGCTCCCATCTTTGCCTGCAGTTTTGAAGTTGTCTCTTGGCTTCTAGAAGACTCCTTGGCTTCTACCATGGATCCTTCAGCCTTCAGGTGCAGACCCATCAGCTTCCTGATATGGACTTCCATGGACCCTGCAATGAGGGCCAGTCCTTGGGTTGAATCCCACAGTCTGCAATATGTGGACACTTATGACTTTGTGGGTCACTGTCATAAGTGATATTGTAATTTCTTATACATTAGTGTATCTTATATTGTATCTGTTTCTAGTAAAGCTCAGACTGATATAGATCTCAAAATATATTAACCAGCCCTTTTAGATTGCTTCAATTTTTTTTTATTTTTGCAGTATGAATGGTTTATATATATATACCTTTTCATGTATCCATCAAATATATCTATAGAATGAGTTGTAGAAATATAATTGCTGAATGATTGCTAGGTGTAAATTTTTATCAATTTGCCAATTGTCCTCTCAAAACAGTGTGTAACTTACTCCTTCATCGAGTAGTACTTGAAACTGTTCACTTTTCTTGTTAATCAGTCTACCCCATTAACTTCTATAGGAAAATTGCATAACATGGCATCCCAGAATAGAGTTATAGCTCCCATTTATCTCTCTCCCATCCCATATAACTCTTTCTTCCATTAAGGTGACAGCTATTTAAATTTAGGATTTATCATTTTCACAATTTTTCTATACTTTTCTGGCTTAACACATGTATTTTATAGATGCATTTTAAATGTAACAAATGTTTTATACATTTCCTACAAACAAATGCTATAGATGATATTTGTGTACATATTTTAAGTTATGTATGAATGGTTTGATAATACATCATTTGACAAGTGGCATTCTATAAATCACATTATATTCTTGTGATTTATACACATGTGCCTATATGGAATTATAAACACATGAGAATGTCCATGTGAAAGGGAACTTGGGATCAGAAGGTATACTACATGTCACTTGGAGTCCATTTATTCTCTCACTAGCTGTGAATGTATAAAAACATGCAATATTTTAATAATGGAGGAAAAGAAAATTGATCAGAAAGAGATACAATTTCATTCCAATCAAGTAGTAAACTTTTAACCTGAATAATATTGTGTTATGGATAATTATAATTAAGTGCTAATTGATTAAGGGCTTTCTAGGCCTTAATCTGAAGACAGAAAACACCTAAGCAGGCAATTACAGAACAATGTGAAAGGCTTCAATAATGGCTCTTACATAAGCTGTAGAAGGCGTGCACAGCATTCACCTTGAGATGGTTTGATAGTTCGTTGCCAGTGCCTAGCCATCCCACACTCTTTGTCAGGATAGGAAATGCCCCTGGCATGCTGTGCAGCCAAAGGACTCCCCTGTTCAATGGTTTTCCTTGGGACCACATTGGAATGCTGCACTGTAATGAGCAGGCTGCTCTGTAATGAGCAGGCTGCTCATCAAGTTTGAGCTGACGCAAGGAACTTGTACAACATTTCATCAAGCTCTCTTACACAGTTTAATAAACAGTTATGCATGTGTTAGTTTATTATGTACTTTAGTACACATTGGAGTCAGCAAATCCCTATTTGTGGACCAAATCCAACCTAATACTTATTTCTATATGACCAGGAACTAAAAGTTGCTTTATATAAGTAAATGTTTAAGGTGAAAACCAAAAGAAGCATAGCATGTTTTCAAAATGTAAAATCTATACAACACAAACTTTACCGTTAATAAGGTTTTATTGGAATATAGACACCCTTTTTATGCATTGTCTGTGGCTGCCTTTGCTCTTCTAAGCACTGAGTGGTTGCCACAGGAATAATAGTCTCCTCCAGCTTAAATACTCATTCTCTGACTTCCTGGGAAATGCTTGCTGACCTGTGAGATTTGCCATTCAGCTTGCACAAGTGCCGTGGGTGAGTTGGAGGGAGGCCACTCCAGTCTAGCAGGTGAAGAGAGAGGCCAAGGAGTTTAGGACCATGTTGCCTGTAAAGCTATAAAATCTAACGCATGTAGTCTACTCCAGACAGCCTTTCCATGAGGGCAAACATGCATGTCTATCTTTTTATCTTAACCGTTGTTGCTATTATTGTTTTTGGAACTTCGTTTTGTCCTTTTTATTTATGATAAAGTAAAATTGTGATGTATTTGCCTTAGGTTATCAAATTTACCTGGTGTCAAAATATTTAAAGAATCTTAAATGAGGTTAGTATGACTCCAATCTCCACATTTAACTTAGATATTCAGCAAACTCTTGATGAGAACCCTAGACAGAGGGTCACAGGACAGCCTAGAGTCAGGGACAAAGAGCAAGTGCCAAGGTCTTGCAGGACACAGGTGTCACCAACGTTAGCTGCTTTCTTCCTTTTCTCTTGCTTCTGCTAAAAAAAACAGGATTGAGTACGTTGGTTGATATTTTTTAAAATCTGTGGATAAAAACTATCTAAATAAGGATTTCCATGTGGGTTGCAGTTCACATCTTCCCCCACATTTTCAAACATCCTTTTTCCCCTTAGACAGCTGCAGAGTAGCACAGGATGGAAGGGCGGGGTTTGGGGGGAGGGCACTCTGGAGAGGAAGGTAGAATTCTGAGCAAAAATAAACCAAGCTGTCTGAGCCTGCTGACGCTAGGAACCGATTTTGATCACCAATTAGAAAAACTCTGTAGCAGATTTTCTTGGGTTCCAACTATGATATGAGTCAAGAAAAATTAAAATAAGTCAAATCTTAGGCAAGATTGCCAGTTAACTTTATAGCCTGCAACACAAGAAAGCTTGATATTTTGGCTTTCCTTTCATTTTCTTATGTGTTCAGAAGCATAGATTCAACATTTTGAAGGATTTTAGTTTGACAAACCTTCTAGAACTCTTCATGTATTTTTTCATAGATTTTTCTTTCTATTCAATAAATAAAAACTACATTTTTCCAATTAATTTCTGGCAAGGTCCTTTGTTATTTTGCAATATTTTCAATTTTTTTTAACTGAGAAAGCAGTAGAAACCTCCAGTTATCCAAAAAAATGAAGGTAAATAAATTATCAGTAATATTTTCAGGATACTCTCAAGTGAAAAAAGCATAAATTATATTCCTTTTTACCACAAATGTTAATTTTATTCATGTATAATCATACACAAGTCATTTTCTTTTTAACTGAGAAAACTCCTGAATGAGAATTAGCCTATCACAACAGATACAGATCATTAAACATTTACTACTTAATGTATTCATTATGCTCTTGGTGACCTTTTTCAGGGTTGTTGCTATGCATAAAACAATAGATTATTTAAAGTAACAGGCAAGAAGGAAATGCTACTTTTTCTGCAAACAAAAATAGACTTCAAATTATAGCTCTTGATGTATGGCTTCCTGATTCAAATTTTGCACTAGGTCATGAATAATAACAGTAACTCATTTGTAGGGTGTGTTCTGGTCCGCTCTATTGCCGTACTTCGTTCCTTCCTTTGATGGATGTATGAACCTCTGATTCAGAAGACAAGGCATTTCCCTTTTAGAGGAATAAGCCCAGGCTCTTGGAGATGTGAAGCAGCTCACTCTGATTTACACACAGGTGGTAAGTAGCTGAACAAGAAAGAGAGCTCAGCACCTTGAATCCAGAACATTTTCTACTTTAGCAGTTGAATTAGCAGGTAACAGTTAACATATGTGACATTGCAGAATGAGCAGGATAATAGTACAAATAGAATAGAATAAGAATATTTTACAAAAGAAATCACTTCATTCACACAGCTAGTAAGAATGCTGCTTATCTTCTAGGTTTGCTGTGAGGATCTAACATAGTTACAAAGCTTCCAAACATTCCTTACAGAAGCAAGAATCCAACAATGCAAGCTGACTCTAGAGTAGCTGTCATGGCATGTGTGACACTGCACTGAAAATGAATTTTGTTGCTTTAAATCATTTTTTTCAAGGGGGGCTTTCAGGTTAGTTCAGTTGTTTAAAGCACCTGCTTAGGCAAACCTAGTCAGGCGCAGGGGACCATGGTTTGATTCCCAGCTGCACATGCCCTACCAGACCAGCCCTGAAGGCAGCCTGAGCCAGCCAAAAAAAAGAAAAAGAAAAGAAAAGAAAAAGAATCCTTCTCAATTTTTAGGAACAGGGAGATAGATCAGTAGAATAAGTGCCTGCCTGGCAAGTGTATGGTCCTGAGTTCAATCACTGGTACTGAAAAAAAAAAATCATTGTTGCAAATGGGTGACATATGAATGAGGGGAAACTAATAGGCCAAATGGGCTTATATCACTCTGAGGAAGGTTCTTCTTGGCACTGCCAAGCCTTAGCAGTTGGACATAGTTTGATGCCCATAGGTCTGGAGTGTCTTTAGAAAGTGGTTTCATCAAACTCTGAATAGAGTCTGGCTGTCAGCTCCTGCACTGCTGCATCCAGTGAGCTATTGAGATTTGCAGGGTGAAAGATGTAGAGGATGGAGTAACAAAGACAAGAGCTAGAAAACAGAAAGATGAGGTTAGGTGGAGCCCTCTCTCCAAACGGGAGAAAAGGGACTGCTCAACTACACCATGTGGCTATGTATACACTTGGCCAATTGATGTCATTGCCTCTGCCAGCAACCTGTCTGCATAGCAGCTTGGGGAACCGCCTGTTCTGTATCTGAGCAGCTTTGTTTGTGTGGCTCATGTTGGGCACCCTGTGTTCTCACGAGCAGCCTTGATCCAGCCCAGAGTGTGTGACTGATCTCCAGCTTCAGCCACTCCCCACACTGCACACATGTGAAGCCAGAGCTAAGATTCTGCACACACATCTCTTGCCCCTGAGAAGTCCTCTTAACAGCTCTGCACATCCTGTCAGTCCTGAGCTCACGGGCTCTGTCTTGAGGAAATTTGAGTCTTTGTTTGGATACAGCCTTAATCCCATGCTTTCTGTACAGATCTGTTGGTCTCTTGGTGTGATCTATTGTACCCAGGGAGAAATGGCTGGCAGGAATGAGGAAAAGATAAACAAGAAAACAAGAGCTGGCTTAGGTAATGGTTCATTTGCCTGATTGATGAAATGACTACCAAACTATAGTAAGCGCCTTTATTTACACATTTACAAAATTGCAAGACACAAGGTTACCTACCAACTAATAGCCCACAAAGTACAAGCAGGGTGTTTTTTCTCAAGACCCCGGTAGCTTGACTGCTTAAGGCAATGAGGCCTCATCCTACCCTCCCATATATAATCAGTTTCAGCTTTAGTGGCTCCCAACAGTTTTCCTTTGGATGGGAATGAAAATTTGTGTGACTAAGGATACTTTATAAAAAGTTGCTCAAGTGAAAGTTGGCACTTGGTATTACTGCCATGGCCAAGCTGTCTTGTAATCATAACCACTTTAGGTTTAGAATTACAGATTTAAAGCAACTCTGTTAGCATATTTTATTTATGTTTTAAAGATAGGGCTTCAACACATTAAGATGTGCATTTCCCCTGCTTTGAACCTAGTTTAGCTCTGGAACTCACTTTTGATCACAGAATAGGATAGACACAAATGATGCTGTGTGTTTTCCAAGGATGTCATTGGAAGCTGTTGGTTTTCAGCTGAATCACTCACATAATTTGCCCATAGATGCCCATGACTACGTAGGAAGCATGGCACTCTGAGATACATGCTGTAAGGGGCTCACTTTGACCATAAGGAGAAGCTCCATGAGTAAAAATCAGCCCCTTGAGTAAAAGGAGCCCCTTGAGTGTCCTGATCAGGCATCACCTCAGCTCCACCCCATCTGACATGAAATCCTATGAAAGACTCTATGAGAAATTCACCTGGATAAGCCCAGGTGCCCCACTGTTTAGAAATACACAGAGCTGTCTTGATTTAGTGCAATAGATAAGCAGGATAACCGTCTCATCTTCTCTTGCAATATGACATGACGAAGTGACAATAAAGGAATACACGTCCCAATAATCTCAGTTGTGCTACCATTGCTTCTGGTGCTGCTCCCCAGCTGCATAGTCTGCTTCCTAATATATCTAACAAAAGTTAAGACAATAGATTGACCTCACTGTGTGAGGCAATCGTCCAGTTTCCAGCATTCATCATGAGTCTTTACTGTGCTGTGTCCTACCTTTGGCCTTCAGTCAATTATGTGTTTTAATGTCTGTTACTTTCATGATCTTATGCTATCTTTGCACTCTCCTTTTGGATCCCAGCTCTTAATTAGTTAGGCATCTTATTCTGCTGCATGTGACCAAATATTAATTAGAGAGGGTTAACTAAATGGAAAATTATTTGTTTAGGGTATCAAGGAGTGAAAATGACTACTTGGGTAGAAATAGCGGTTACCACTCCAGCTTTCCATGCCTTTTTGGCCTGACCATGTAGCTCTCCTCTAGTTAAGTATGGTGCATGACTAATTAATGGCTGAGGGTTACAAATAGAAATTTCTATGGGACTTATGGAAAGTATATTTAAAGGAAAACATTATGTCCTTCTTTCTTGGTCACAATTTAAATGTGAATATAATAGCTGGATTATATACTTTACTAGACTTTTTATTCCACAAAGCCATAAACAACAAAAGCAAGGAATCTGGACATCTAATAACTGAGGGGCCACTGTACTGGTCCGGGGCAGCCAGTCATAAATTTATTTATTTATTTATTGGTGATACCAGGGATCAGACTCAGGACCTTACACTTCTCAAGGAAGCACTTATTCCATTGAGCTATCTCCCCAGCCCTTCATAGACTTATTTTAAGTGAAAAAAAAAATTAGCTGCTGCTTTTTTAACACTATTATTCTGATATTTTAATTTTTTCAGAGTTGAAATTAACCCTAATTAGTGTAGGACTGGTATAAGAGTGAGCCAGCTTTCTTGTCTTTCTCGTCTACCACTTTTACTGTGCTACTTCATGTAGCAAGATGATTTTAGATCCTTCACCTTTCATTGAGGTAGAAAGAAAAAGAAGGAAGAAGTGATGGCTATATCAGAGAAAGTTTTCTAGAACCCACAGGAAGCTTCATTTTTGCATTATTGGTCATTTCATGTTTTTCAATTAAAATTTTTAATGTATCAGGATATTGGGGAGAATAAAAGAACAAGATGAAGGGGAGGGGATAGCACATGGGGTCCCCTGGGCTGAAAAGACTGGGTGGCCAGACCAAGTTTCCTGGATGATCTTTCAGGCAGCATGGCAGCCAGGGCTGTCTGGAGTCCTTCACTGTGATCAGAAAGATATTTCCAGTCCCCTTCCTCCCCTTCAACATTAAAATTTGCTCAGTTATTTGATTTTCCTTTTTTATTTTAATATGCAATGTACCTGGCTTCTACTTGAATATCATTTTCCATGGAAATGATCACAGGCAGATTCCACAATGAAAAAGTTTCAAAGCCAATTTTGGAGCTATGGGAGAAGACTGAGCCTGTGGCAATACAGGGACCACTAGGCCACTGAGTGAGAGATATTCAAAGTGGGTCAGGTATTTTCTCAGCTGAAAGCCCAGTCAATCCAACTATGTCTATTAAAACAAGTTTATATATTTGGGGGTTTTTTAGTTGTTCTTTTTTAAATTAACTTTATTGAGAAACAAATAGCAATAAGACAGTTTCAAGACTGATTAGTGGGACAGTTTCAATAATTAATACATTGCATATTGTCTTTGTAGTGGTCATTCATAGTACGAGATGCAGACATGATATCCTGTCCAAACACTATTAGTACAAATCTTTCTTCTCACTGAATTTAGAGAAAGTAGCTGTATATCTATCCTAACTAAGCCCACTGTGTGAGTGAGACCATCAGCCATGCTCTTGGGACCCGTCTGAACCCCTCCAGAATGAATCTCATTTTGGTTTTGATATTTAACTTAATAGCTAATCCCGCAGATACATTAAACCTTCAAATACACTGAGAGTTTCATTACTAAGATAAAAGAATGGATGGACACTAAGGAGCCCACTGGTAGGAATGTCAGGAGTAGTGCTCAGAAGGAGCATGTCGTGCACTTGGTAGGAACCACAAGTGGTGCTGGTGTGCAGCCCTTCGAGACCTCCCAAGAGGAGACACAAAGTTGTGATGCGTCACAAATATTTATCCAGGTTTGTGGAGAAGTAGAAAAATACATGTCAACAAAATAACCACAAAGACCCCGGATAAGCCAGTAATCATATGAAAAGAAAGTACACATATGTAGAAGAATGGGCTAAAGATGCAACCTCAGGGAAATCAGTGAAAAGAAGCTGGGCGCAGCAAGAGCAACTAACATCAAAGGAGGTCAGTTAATCAGTGAAAATTGGAGAGAGTAGCCTGTGACAATTATGACAAAAATTTTTAAGTATTACAAATAGTATAAAATGTAGCAAGCGGCCTCACAATATGATCAGAACTTGAAGGTGTTCCTAGTGTTTATCAATTTAGAGACTATGAACTACTTTTGAAGAATGATTTCAATAAATTAGGAAGTACCAAAATTAGTTTACAGTGGATTGGAGACTGCTATGGTTTGAATGTGTTCTTCAAATATCCATGTGCTAGAATCTTGGTCACTGAGTGGCAGCACTTTGGAGGTGGAGCCTACTGGGAAATGAGAAGGGATGTTAATATTCTCAGGACCCTGGTTAGTTCCTGGGAGGACAGGGGAACCTGGTCTCTAAATCTTCATTCTCATCTATCACCATGTGACCCTTTTGGCATACAGCCACTACTCATTTCACTCTTCTGATATTGTGAGAACCTAGTGGGTCTCACATCAGAGGCTAAATAGGCAGGGTTACTTAACACTGGACTCCAGCTTGCAAAACCATGAGCCACAAATATCTTTTCTTTATAAAGTTCCAGTTTCAGGTATTGTGGTATAGCAACAGAAAACTCACTAGTACTAGGACTAAAGGAAAATGAAGAAAGTGTATATGAATGATAAACTTCATGATACTAATAATCTCCCAAAGCTTGACAGCTGTATAAATCTTTATCTTCTTCCAAATACAAAGAGCACAAATTTTAAGTTCTTGGAGAAGAGGTAAAACTAGTAGGTAGGAACTGTATTGCCTAGAGTAAATACTATTCCAAACATTTTCCTCCACTGAATTTGTATTGTATTACATTATATCACACTGGAATAGTATTGTCTTGTAGCCTCAGAGATTTAAGGACACCCTTAGTCGATACAAGTGATACCTTTCTGTACTGGTGTCAGATGGTTAAGCATGGGTTACTGTCTACTTATACTAGAAGACAACCTCAGAGTCAAACTACATTTGTTATAAAGTGGTGAATTTGAGTATGATTTAATATTCAGGTTTTATACATTTATTTTCATCAACAAATTATGCTTCTCTTTAATGCATGAACCAGATCCAAAGGATAAATGTTCTAAGTAATACTGTATTTATAAAGCACATGAAAATTGTGCCAAGTTGATTTGATATGCAAGTTACTAGGAAATCATGTTAATATAATGAAGAAAAAGTTGGGCTACACCCAAAGGAAATAAAGGAACAAGAAGAAAATCTATGCCAAACACTTTAAATATTTTACCTCCTCACTAGTACATTAAGAAATTTTAATTTTGAAATTGAGGAAAAAAGACTCAGGTCAGTAACTTGCTCAAAAGCCCTCGTTTAGAAGAATTATAGTCAATGTTTGACCTGGATTTTCTGATATCCGGCTAGAATATTTTCTAATACAGTCTCTGCCTTCCAGAGTGAATACATAAAAGTAAAAAGCAGAAAGTAAAGGTCTTTGAGGGGCTGTTGAGATATATCAGCAGACTAAAGTTCATGCTTAGGCAAGCATAGGCAAGCACAGGGACCATGTTTTGATCCCTGGCACCACATGTTGTACCAGCCCTGTCCCAAGGGTGGGCTGAGCCAGCCACAGTGTCTGGGTGTGGCATACACCTGTAATCCCAGCAATGTGGAGGCTGGAAGCAGGAGGATCACTACAAGTCTGAGCTGTATAGTGAGATCTTGTAGCAATCAAAGACATTTAAAAAGGAAGAAAGTAAATGTCTTTTTGTGGCCCTTGGGATTGAATTCAAGGCCTCTACACTGAGCTACCATTCTGTTGCTTATTATGAAAAAGGGTTCATTACCTTGCTGAGATGCCCAGGCTAGCCTCTAAACTTGTAATGATCTTTGAGTCAGCCTCCTACAATGCTAGGATAGCAATCAAAGGGGATCTTTATAAGTTAGTAATAATCCTATTCTAGTTTATAAAGCTAAGTGTTTGTTTTTGGAGGAAATATCTAAAATAATCTGACCAAAAAGACATCAGTAGTGAAGCATAGTTCTGTAGAGACTGGACATAGGTTGTGAGGACAACTGTGCATATTTGTTCTTACAAGTAACGAGACACCATGTTGTTATAATTTTGTGTAGCAAAACAATTACAATATCCTCACACACCCCAACTGGTCAGAATACCTGTCTAGCAAACTATACATGGCAGCAATATTCTATTAAGTTTTTGAAGGCTTAAAATACCAAGGTTATTTAAATGATCTGTTTGTAAAACAGTGGAAACGTTTGTTATGCAGAAGTACTTATCTCACAGCCAGTCAGATCATCCTGCTGGTCAATATGCTAATTGTCCTAGACTGAAGGCTCTGTGTGTGTGTGTGTGTGTGTGTGTGTGTGTGCATGCACGCACATTTTAAGAATATGTACATTCGCCCGCTGGACTCTACTCCACCTGGCTCCCAGGCCAGGGATGTGTATGGGACCTTCTGAGCTCACCAAATTCTACTACATCACACAGGTCTTGTGTGGAACCCTGCAGCAGATCCCCCTGCAGAGAGCCAAGGGGCAAGATCCACCCAACTAATCCAGGAGCAGAACATCTGGCCAGAGGAGCCTAACAGGTTCACTTCCAAGGGCTGCAGCAGGAAGAAGTGGAACACAGCAGCCAAACCTAAGCCAGACATATCTGTGCGAGCTCAAATGTGGTAGATATGGACCCAGTCAGCTGAGACACTTTGATAGACCCAGAGCTATGAGAGCAGCCTTTCTCTTTCTCTTGATTGTGAGAGGGGGGAACAGGTAACTGGGGTGAACTGCTTGGATAACTATAGGTACAGAAGAGGAGATGATCAGAAAAAATTTAGGGAAACTAATTTAAGTACAAATTTGCAATCTAATACCTGCTTAGCTATACAGTCATAATGTTTTCTCTTAGTGTCTAAAATACAGACCCATTAGAAACAAAAGTTTGTCAACTGCTAAATCTCACTGTCCATTATTAGTGTTGCTAAGTAGAGTTTTATAAATACAAAACTGTAACTGCCTTAACCACATAATCTCTCTTGAGTAAGAATATAGGTATGTCCTAAAGTAATAGCTGCACCAAAGCTCCACACTAAAGTTTAGATGACAGCATTATCTAAAATAACAAAGAGAATGAGAAAAACACATTCTCAGGCCCCGAGCCCACCCAGAACAAAGGCAGGAGACACCAGCATAGAAGTAATTGGAAATCACAACCTGAAATCACTGAAATAATAGGATCTGAAGTAAATAAACCACTGAAGAAAGGTACAGAGGAAATCAGATCAGAAATAATCTCTGAAGTAAAAAAGAAATGATAACTAATAAAAGAATTACTAAGTGCTTTGAAGGAAGACACTGATTAAAAAATAGAGGAGAATAGAAAATGATGCAGTCTTTGAATGAGCAACAAAGGAAAGAAATAGAATGCATGAAGAAAATTCAAAGAGATACACAGATAATTAAAACCTCAATCACAAACTGACAAAAAATCTTTAATCAGAAACAGTTTGAATGAAAGTAGAGTTTCAGACCCTGAAGGCACTATGCAGCTAGTGAAAAAGTAAGAAAAGTTCTCTCTCTCTCTCTCTCTCTCTCTCTCTCTCTTTCTGTCTCTCTCTCTCTGTCTGTCTCTCTCTCTCACTCACTCTGTCTCTCTCTCTGTCTCTCTCTGTCTCTCTGTCTCTCTCTGTCTCTCTGTCTCTCTCTCTCTCTCTCTCTAAGTTTAAAGGAAGGGTCTACAGGGTGTTCAGGGTCTCACTACTAGATCAGACTCATAGGGATCTGCCTGGCTACAGCCTCCCAAGAACTGGGGTTACAGTGCATGCTACCACTCCTAGTCTCCATTGCCTCTCAGTGGGCATTGGGAGCAGGACTGGCATGGCAGGCCCAGGGATCAAATCCCCAGCTTCTGCACATACTTGCAGGTGCTTCAATCCACTGAGCTAGTTAGCCAGCCCTAAAAACGATCTCTTAAAAGAACTAGAATGCCAGAAAAAAATAATTCAACATCTGCAGGACAATGCAAAGATGAACAATGTAAGACTAATAGGCAGCAATGAGAAAGAGTCAATACAAATGATATAAAAAGAATATGGGCAGAAGCAATAGCAGAAAACTTCCCAAAATATGGAGAAACAATCTGATATTCAAGTAACTGAAGCATATGGAATTCCAAATAATATCAACCCAATTAAAAACACACCCAGGCATATAATAATCAAGATTCCAGAAGTCCAGCACAAGAACAATATACTAAATGGTGGTAGAGAAAAGAAATAGAGACAGACTTGCCTGGCAGCTCCCTGGAGCCCCTGCCCTCAAGCCCTCTAAGGAGCAAATGGCAATCTCAGGCCTCGAGTCCACCAATAAATGCAGAGGACACTAGCTCAGCAGAAATGAATGAATTAACAGAGGTGGAAGCAAAGAAACAACAGCAGAAAAGTAAAGAGGAACTCAAAGCACAAATAATTTATGAAATAGAAAAAGAATTCTTTGAAATTATAACATCAGAAGTAGAGAATCAATTCCAGAAATATATATAGGAAATCCAATTTGGAAAAAAAAAAAAAAAAAAACCACAAAATTCTGCAGTAAAAGAATTAATAGCTACCTCTAAAGAAGACATGGATAAAAAATAGAGGAGATAAGAAATATGACAGATTCCTGGAATGAGCAACACAGAAAATAAATAGATCACATGAAGCAGAGTCAAAGAGGTGTAGAAGAACCTAAAATCTCAATCATGAGTCTACAAAACCGGTTGAGTGAAAGGGAAGACAGTTTCAGATCTCGAAGATGCTAGTGGTTAGTGAAAAGGTGAGAAAGGATCTCTTAAAAACAAGGATCAAGAAGAAATAATCCATCACCTGCAAGATGATGCCAAGATGAACAATGTGATATTGATAGCCATCAATGAGAATGAAGGAGTCAATATACATGATATAAAAAGAATATGGGCAGAAATACTAGCAGAAAAATTTCCCAAATATGAAGAAACAATCCAACATTCAGGTAACTGAAGCATACAGAACCGAGACATATAGTACTCAAGATCCCAGAAATCCAGCACAAGAATAATATACTGAAAGCTGCTGCAGAAAAGAGGCAGATCACATTCAAAGGAAAGCCCATCAGAATTACAGCTGACTTCTCTACACAAACCATGAAGGCAAGGAGAACATGGAGCAGAGTTCTTCAAGTCCTGTATGAAAACATTCCAGCCCAGACTACTATGCCCTGCAAAACTTTATTTCAAGTTTGATGGAGAAGTGACATACTTCTACGACAAACAATAATTAAAGAATTTCATGATGACAAAGCCATACCTATACAAGCTACTGAAACATGTCCTAGAGAGAGACTTTAATGACCAGAACTCCATGAATGAGACAAAAGTAACCCACTAAACAGTACAAACAATGAAACACAGGATAAAAAGGAGTAAACAACAGTAGGTAAATATAATGACAGTAAGTCAACATATTTCAATTATAACCATCAACATAAATGGACTCAATTCACCAATAAAGAGAAATAGATGGGCACAGTGGATTAGGAAACAAAAATCCAACAATAAAGACTTAAAGTCAAAGGATGGAAAACAATACTACATGCCTCAGCACCTCAGAAAAAAGCAGGAGTAGCAATTCTGTTCTCAGACAGCCTCAAATTCAAACCAAGAAGGATCAAAAGACACAAAGAAGGACACTATATATTTGTTAGGGAAAAAATTCAAGAGGAAGAGGTAACACTCATAAATATCTACGTACCAAACAGAGTAGCATCCGACTACATAAGACAGATCTTGTTAGACATGAAAAACCTAATATCTAAGACCACAATCTTAACAGGAGACCTTAATCCCACCTTATCTCAAAAAGATAAGTCAAAGAGACAAAAAATTATCAAAGAAGTAGCATAACTGAATCAGAGCTTGGAACAAATGGAAATGGTGGACATATACAGAGTGTTCCATCCAACCACAGCTGAATATACATTTTATTCAGCTACATGCCAGTCATTTTCTGAAACAGACCACATACTACTGCATAGATCATGCTTAAGTGTCTGCAAGAAAACAGAAATTATCCCATGCATATTGTCTAACCACAGTGCAATGAAATGAAATAAATGACAAAAGAAACCAGAAAACCCGCTAAATTCATGGAAATTGAACAACACTCTACTCAGCAATCAATGGGTCACAGATGAAATTGAACAATAAATTCAACAATATGTACAATTCAATGAAAATTCAACCACAACTTACTGGAATTTATGGGATGCGATGAAAGCAGTTCTCAGAGGGAAAATCATAGCTATGAACTCACACATTAGCAAAATAGAACAGGAACAAATAAAAACCCTAATGTTACAACTCCGACATCTAGAAAAGGAAGAGAAAACCAAACCCAGAGCCCGAAGATGAGAAGAAACCATAAAGATTAGAGCAGAAATTAATTCTATTGAGATGAAGAAAACAATTCAAAGAATCAACAAATCAAAAACTTGGTTCTTTGAAAGACTAAATAAAGTTCATAAGGACCTAGCTAAACACATCAAAAAGAGGAAAGAAAAAATTCAAATACAAGCAATAAGGAATGAAAAGGGTGAAATCACCACAGACCTAGTGGAAATTCAGAAGATTATCAATAGCTACGTCCAGAATCTTTACACTCACAGAATAGAAGACACAGAAGAAATGGACAGATGCCTCAAAAGGTACAAATGACCAAAACTGAATCAAGAAGACATAACAACTCTCAATAAGCCAAAAGTAGACAACAAAATATGGAATGTAATAAAAACCCTACCAGAAGAAAAGTCCAGTTCCTGATGGATACACAGCTGAATTCTACAAGAAATTTATAGAAGATATAATCCCTACACTCCTCAAAATCTTTAATGAAATTGAAAAGGAAGCAGTCCACCCAAAATCATTTCTGGAAGCAAGTATTATACTGATTCCAAAACCAGGGAGAGACACAATCAAAAAGAGAACTACAGGCCAAATTCCCTCATGAACATAGACACAAAAATACTCAATACAATCCTAGCAAAAGAATACAGCAAATCATCAAGAAGATCATAAACCATGACCAGGTAGGATTCATCCCAGGGACACAATGATGGTTCAGTATTCAAAAATCTATAAATGTAAAACACTATATTAATAGACTGAAATCTAAAAACCACATGATCATCTCAATTGATACAGAAAATGCTTTTGATAAAATTCAACACTCATTCATGTTCAAAACCCTACAGAAAATTGTAATAGATGGCCTCTACCTAAAGGTGATAAAAGCCATCCATTACAACACAATGGGTAATATAATTTTAAAGAGGGAAAAATTGAAATATTTTACTCTTAGATCTAGTACTAGACAAGGATGTCCTCTATCATGCCTCCTATTCAATATAGTTTTGGAATCATTAGCTACAACCATTAGAAAAGAGGGAGAAATAAAAGGAATAAGTATAGGTAAAGAAGAAGTTAAATATCACTATTTGCAGATGTCATGATACTTTATTTGGAAGACCCAAAAAAATCCATCAGGAAGCTACTAGAATTGATACAGAAATTCAGTAACATATCAGGATACAAAGTCAATACTCAAAATCCAATAGCATTCCTCTACACAGATAACAAACAAACTGAGAGGGAAACTATAGAAACAATACTTTTACAATAGCACCGTGGAAAATGAAATACCTTGGAATTCACTTAACCAAGGAAGTCAAAGATCTTTTCACAGATAATTACAACACCCTAAGAAAACAGATCATAGAGGATTTCAGAAAATCAAAAAATATTCCCTGCTCCTGGATAGGAAGAACCAACATCATGAATATGGCCATACTCCCAAAATTGTTGTATAGATTTAATGCAATTCCAATCAAATTGCCACCAACATACCTCCCAGACATAGAGAAATCATTCTTAAAATGTATTTGGAACCATAAAAGACCTAGAATAGCAACGGTAATCCTGGGCAACAAAAACAAGGCAGGAGGCA
>PVKA01010453.1:0-64338 GCA_004027165.1 Ctenomys sociabilis
ATTAGCAAATTAGTGCATGTGCACCTGAACAGCCTATTACAAGGCAGACTGTAATACGACAAGATGCTGGGAAGTTCAGAGGAGCAGGAACTTTTCCAGTTTCTGATTTGAGATGTTTCCACAAGGCATACTGGGGTCCCTGGAGACACCCATCTTCTCCCTGATTCATCCCATGTGTGAGATCCAGTAAGAAGCTGTGCACAAACTTCCCTGAGGGGCTTACTTTGGCAGGTGGGCATAGAGTCCCCAAGGCTCCATCTGCCATTGGCCTGACAGCGGATGACCCTCTGGCCAGTGTAGTAGTAGCCAGGGTCACAGACGAGCATCAGCTGGGCCTGGTACTGGTACTGGGTCCCGAAGATCAGCCTCCACCGCCCATGCTCCACACTGATGCCGCTGATGTCAGGACAGGTCGCAGCTGGAGAGACAAGGCGCGGGGCGGCTGGTCAATTCAGTATGAAGGGTGCTACAGGAGTCCAGAGGGGGGCACCAGGAGACTTAATGTGGTGATGATGAACCCAAGGTTCTTTGGTCCCTTGGCAGGCCTGGTAAATGAACGACGTGGCTGGCCAGGGGATGTGGCAAACCAGGACAGATTTGTGAGAACAAACTACAAAAGGATGGAGGTGGTGCTCGGCCAGTGTTGATTGTTGGATGCAGGACTACACATTCCTTTACTTTTCAAGAGAAGCCAGAAACCCGGATTTTTACTTTAAATTTCTCGATTTTAAAATGTTGAGCAACAATTGAAAAACATATTTTTTATAAAGCTTAGGATAGGCCTAACAAAAACCAAGGCCAATAGTTTTGGACAAAATGTGGTCCCTTAAGCTGCCAATGTATAACTCTGGCCTGAAAGTGGTCATTTCGCAGTTCTGTGGCCAACAGGCATGCACTCAGATTTTCGGACTGTTCTTCCATCTAAAAAGGAGTTGAGTAGATCCTTCCTAGCTTCTATGGTGGCTCATGGCCCACCTCAGTGGCCCACAGGGGCTGTGATAGTTAACACAGAAAGGGACCCCAAGCCAGCAGACGCCAGCCACAGCCCCCTCCCGACATTCCCGCACAAGCTCAGCCCCCTTGTTGGGCTTTGCTCAGATCCACCCTTGAAGTGGCCTTTTCAGCTGTTTGCTCAGGGCCCCCTCTGCCCACCTCCACTGCCCAAGGACTCACGGACACACAGTGGGGGGGCATTGTGGTTGCTCCACAGGCCCGTGTCCAGACACTCTATGGTGGCCTCCGCATCTGCCTGGAGGTGGTAGCCTTCACCGCAGCTGTACACAGCCTTGGTCCCCACAGTGTACTCCTTGCCAAACACCATTCCATTCTTGGGGGCATCAGGAACACCGCAAGAAAGAGCTAGCAAAGGAAACATGATGTCATGAGCATTTGTGGCTCAAGATTATGTTCTGAGAACATATTTTGATCTCTATTTTCCACCTAAGGCCCTAAAATATTACGGTAAAAAATAAAAAGGGAAAGGACACAATAAAAAGGAAACAATGGAGCACTATGGGCAGAGACTTCAGAAAAGGATCATTTGGAATACTGAGTGACGATAGGACTATGCTGATAAAGTAAATGGAACTAAAAGGATGAGGCCCAGAATATAGGAGAAAGAGCCTCAGGGTGAGATCAGTTGGTTTCCAGCCCAGCCCACAAATACAGAGTAGAGGCATTCAAGCATCAACTTTCAAAACAAAATAAAGAGCCTATACCCCAGTAAAGGTGGAGGGAGAGAACTACCCTAAAACAACAAAAACAAAAACAAAAAAAAACCCCAGAGCTGTTAAGCTGGGTGCTGGTTTCCTAGAGGAAAGCTCCTAATTCTAGAATTAAACCCCAATGACTTCAATCACTCTTCCCAAAGCCCTCGCCTCTGCATGATTATCTCTTCCATACACTCAGGTTAGTATCTTGTTTATGGGTTGGGCTTAATGGGCACAGAAACTTCACACCAAGTAACAGCAAAGGTAATCTATCTTTTATGTTTGGCCAGGAGCAATCAAACTAGCCTTTACTTTTTAAATATGGGCAATCACAGATCACTAAACACGTGAAGAACACCAGTCATGTCAATGGGATAAACAGAGATAAGATTAAAAATAGGGCAGAAAAGAAAGGAGCTGGTTCAGTAAGCAGAAGGTACACCATCTTTGAACTTTAGTAGTATCTTGAAGCCAAGGTGACATATGGTTTTACCAAAATGTGAGCAGAGTGCTTTGAAAAAAGTCACAACAAAAAGGGAGACAAGAAAGAGCACTTTCAAATTAAAAATATGATTGTTAAAAATGCATCAAGTAGAAGGGCTGATGATTAAAAAGTAAAGGAGACTTCCCAGAATATACATCAAAGAGACAAGAGACTGACAATGAAAGGATTAAAAGCAAAGGATCAGTCTAGAAGGTTCAACAACCAACAGGTTCAGTGCTCCATAAAGGGAGAAGGAAGATGGGAGATGGGATAGAATTATTGTACATGAAAATTAAAGAAAGACACAAATCTTCTTAGATACAAGACCATGAGATTCCAAGAACCTAAAGCCGTGTGGAGATTTCTACAAATTTCCAGAGGCAGGAAGGATGCAAAATAGTGAGAAGGGTTGAGAATCAGACTGAAGTCAGACCTCCCCTTGGCGCCACTGGGTGTTTGATGAACAGAGGAAAAGATCTTTAAACTTCTGAAGGAAATGATGTATAAGCTTAGAAGTTTATCTGTTCAACCTACCAAGCATGTGTGAGGACAAAAATTAAGATTTTCAGACATGTATAGACTCAGAAAAATTTTTTAAATTTTTTTTTAATTGAGAAACAAATATCAATGAGATAGTTTCAAAGCTGATTAATAGGACAGTTTCAATAATGAATACATTGTACATTGTTTTCTTCTTAGTGGTTATCCATAGTACAAAGAAACAGACAGGATATCCTGTCCAAACACTATTAGTATAAATCTTTCTTCTCATTGATTTAAGCGAAAGTAGCTGTATATCTATCCTAACTATTTTGTATATACAAATACTAAATGGTCCTCCCTTTTTTTGTATAGTCCTGTCAGAGATGGGTATTCTATTGGCATCTAAATACTATAGGTGCATGAATTCGGCAAAACAATCCAACAGTCCAGCAGAGCACAATAGTAGCGGGTTATCCACAGAAGTTGTTGACTTGAGCCTTTCACAGCTCATCATATCAATATGGCTTTACTTTATATACCTTGTTTTCATACTTTTCTGCTGGATAGTTAAGGATAAAGCAAGACCTGTACAACAAGAAATGTTAATTTTTGTATCTGATTAGATCTAGACTCAGAAAATTTTATGTTCTTGAGAAATTTGAGGTTATTCTCTACCAAAAAGGAGGGTAGAAGTGACAAACTACAGGATATAAAAAATGATAACACTAATTTAGGGGTTCCTATTAGTTTCTTTCAAAGACCATACAGTCTACTCTCACCTATGTACTGTACATTGTATAAACCTACAAAAGAATAGCTCTGGCCATGTTACCGCACTCATTTCTCTGAAAGAAATTATGTATGAATTATATTATCTCTCTGATAGCTTTGAAACTGTCATAGAAGGTAGATTAATCAGAATCAAAGTATCCACAATTGTCCCTCATACATTACCTTCTCTAACTGCTAAGCTAGAGCTCAGAACTCCCTCAGAGACAGAATAAGCTTGGGCAAAGAAAACCCCATTGATGCTACTAGAACTTCCAAAACCAAGAAGTTTTAGGACTCCATTATGATATGAAGTTGACAGTTCAGGGGAAGGAGGATTGGAATGGAAGAAGAAGGATTAAAAGGCTGGATGTGGGACCAAAACAGAAGGATCTAGAATTCAGAAGAGATGAGGAAACAGGAAACATTTATCCACGAGACACTCTTCTAATGCCCAAACAAGACGTTGAGCCAGAGATATGAGTTCAGCCAAACTGTCAACTGTGTAGATGTCCTGCATGGAGAGCCAATTTGGGGAGAGCGAGTGAAGGGCCACAGCCACTCCTCATGGCCCTGATCTGGTCCAGTGCTTGTGGATAGCAGAGAGGACATCTGATAACCTGCCAGCTGGAGACTATAAGCGTGAGTCTCAAGATCTCCATGCCAAACCCAGACGTAATAAAGACATTGCTGTGGGTAGGAGATGAGGAGATAGAAGCACAAAATATTTGTAATGGAGGGAGATCTCTGTGGGGGACTAAGTAGAATAAGGGGGTGGACCAGAGGAAGAGTAGAGAGTGGAGAAGTTGTGGTTGGGAAGTAGCAATAGAGGATAGGGAGAACTCTTGGCCCTTCCCGACCGTGAGCCATGTGGGAAATAGTGTTGGGAAACCAAAACCCTCCACATAAAAGGCCACGGCACAGTGCTCTCAGAAGAGCTACATTATCCTTGAAAGGAAAGTGAAGAGTGCCTTTCAATGGTGGAAGAGGAAGTGGGAGAGACTTCTGGGTAGCATGTGAGGTGTGCGCTTGCTGGCTGTGGAACTAGGACACCAGGGACACGGCTGGGAGGAGGGCATCAGAGGAAGAGTGGTGGGGACAATGGGCTGGAGGGGCTTAATTTTGTGCAGTGACATAACAGACACGAGGCTTCTCATTGGAGCTCTGGAAAGTATTGTCCACTTTGAAACATGGAAATCAAATTGCTATTTGTGGACAGTCAGTTCTCTGACCTTTGCTTAGGGCTTACAATAGAGTATTCACCACATGTTTTTGTTCTTTGGGAAAGTGCAGGCGCAGGCCAGGAGGTTGTGAGGATCACAGATTACAGGTATCATTAAAGCTATTAATGTCATTGAAACTGTGGGAACCAAAGAAAAACAAAATCAAGCAGCAATGTAATTTCCTGCTTTTGTCTATACAACAGGCAAAGATTTTCTACATTTTAAAAGCAGTACGTAATGCTAAGATTATGGGCCAAAACACGATTTTCATGTGTCCGTGGCAGACGTAGAAATGAGGATGAATTTTCCAGACAGCAATAAGTCTCAAAAAGGCTGAGCTGGGTATGGTGGTGCACGTCTGCTACCCCATCCCTTGGGAGGCTGAGGCAGGTCTGTTGTGAATTCAAGACCAGCCTGAAGCTGGGCGTGGTGGCGCAGGCCTGTAATCCCAGCACTCGGGAGGCTGAGGCAGGAGGATTGTTGTGAGTTCGAGACCAGCTTGAGCTACAAAGTGAGTTTAAGGCCAGCCTGAACTGCACAGTGAGACCCTGTCTCAAAAAGAAAAGAAAAAAAAAGAAAAGAAAAAAAGCCATAAATTTTGCATACACTGTGATTCAAGACTCATTTCTGAGAATGTATTTTAAGGAAATAAATGCTTCTGAGCATAAAACTGTAGTTTATATAGTAACACAAAACCCAGAACTCCAAATTACTCACAGTAGGAGGATAATCTGAATAAATGGCCATGCAGCCACCGCAAACGATAACAAAGATGTAATTAGATGAAAAATGTTACTAAAATACTAAGCGTCGTATATGCTGCTTGACCATTTTTTGTGTAAAAGACACAGGAAAAGTGCTAGAATGTTCATGGTATGATCTCTAGGACTAAGATTATGGTTTATTTTTAGTTTTTTTTTTTTTTCTTTTGCATTATCTATAGTTGTAGCCATCTTCTTTTTTTTTTTTTTTTTCAGATTTCTAATCTGATTGTATATCACTTAAAAGGGATAAACAACACATAAATTATTTAATGTCCTCAAGCATGCGAGCTGAGCGGTACCGTTCAAGTGTTTGGATCATTTCATGTGCTGTAGGAGCCCGGGCCCAGGTCTCCTTCTCCTGGGAGCCTTCCCCAGCTGTGCGGGAGGAGGTAGACCACCTCTTATCTTTGGGCATCCCTAACACTTTTGATGCATCTGACACAGCACTTTCTCACTCTGTTATTTTGCACTTATGTGCTCACACACTGTCTTCTCATATTCCCGAAAACACAGGCTGCTATGCCTGTTTGTTGGACACACTATGGTCCTCAGCATTTGCCAAAAGAGTGAATTCATTAGTAAGCCCAAGGGAAACCCACATTTGGAAGGAGTTGGGCCTGAAATGAACTCCGCATGCGTTGGATCCCAGCCACCTGTGGTTCACCCTCCTACCTGCTCCTTACCTTGACAGAGGGGAAGGGCCTCACTCCACAAATGGTAGCCCTGGGGGTGCCGGGTACAAATGGCCATGCTGTGTCCCACCAGGCGGTACCCTGAGTTGCAGCCGAAGTGGATGGAGCCGCCAGGCTGGGTGGCGGTCTGGCCCAGAATGTAGCCATGGAGCGGAGCCCGGGGAAGGCTGCAGTAGGGAGCTGAACAGAGAGCCGATGCTCAGGAAACAGAGCACAGATAGGAGGGCAGACACCGTCTCTCATGACAAACCTGCCCCTTCTTCTCCCCCTATTTTCTTGTCCTCGCCACTGCCAGGTGCTCTGCTGGTTAGGAATGTCTGAATGCTTGATAAGGAAAATTGGTCAGTCAGCTTGAAGGTCAAAGCACAACAAAGGAAAAACGAACAGGCAAACAGACAAAAAAAATCTCTAGAACTGCTCCATGAAGCACTGGGTCCCCTTTGCTGTCTGAAAGCAGCAGTGATTTTCTGGCTTATTTTGGGTTCTCCAACCCCTTTGGCTCATAGATAGTCTTGGGAAGTAAAAACCTCAAGGGGTTGGTGCCCCAGAGGTGTGACTGCTGGTGTATCCCCTTTCTGATCTTAGAATGTCTGTGACAGGACAAATCACGTGACTTTGCTTAGCTTGAGTTTCTTTCCCCATAAATTGATAACCATGGTACCTGTCTCACAGGTGTTTGCACTGTGTTTATAAAGCCCCACACAGCGCCAGGCCCTCAGCACTTACTCTGTCAATGGTTGTCTTTCTTTCTTTCTTTTTTTTTTTTTTATTGGGTAGGGCACTCCTGGCAATCCAGGATGTAAACTACAAGGTTCATTTCCCCTCAACGTACGGCTTCACTTATCTAACAAGTGGATCTTGAGTATCAAGTGCCAGCTGTTGTTTTAAGTTTTGGGGAAACAACGACTGATCCAACTATTATTCTTTCAAAATATAGCCAGAATGTGCTTGAGTGCAGGACAGCCACGGCCAGAGGAAGGGTGCTGGAGGGGCACTGGTGTACAGCAGAGCTCCCCGCAGTCTAGAGGAACTCAGTCCTACCTCCAGCCTCGAAGGGTCTGGTAGCAGTCAGCAGAAGCATGGGTTTTCAGTCTAAGGACCCAGAAAGAATGACACAAAACCCCTGCCTGGAGAGGACTCACATTATAGACCCTCAGGGCAAGCTCCGTGGGGATGAGATAGCCCCACAACCGCATAGGAGTTCCTGGATAGACCTTCCACGAAGGCTGAGGCGGGGCCCCATGGGCCTGGCCCTGCTCACATGCCTCACAGTGAGTGACTGAGGCTACGTGTCGGGGGCCACACCCCTCTGCAGCTAGAAATAGTGTTCTAAGTACCTCTGCACCAGGCCAAATTGCCTTTCTCCTCCTTTGCTCTCTCTGTCCTGTGTGCACTGAATCTATGCAGAACAGGAATCTCAGTTATGAAATACACAATCACAGTGACCGATACACATGCAAATTATATGCATCTACTGTACTTTAATTATTAAGTACTAATGGTTGGGTTGTGTAATTAATTCCCTTTCTGTGTGGCGTATGCAGTGTAATTGCCACTGACTCATCACCCCTAAACATGTGAGTCTTTGAATGTCAAGGAAAGGGCAGCTCTTTAATAGCTTCTAGCTCCTATTTTAGCAAGCATCTACTGTACTGTAAGGAAATATCAGCCCACGCCGCCCCTGAGAGGCACCTGGAGGCTTCTCTTTCATCATGATAAAACTGAGGCCCAAAGTACTTAAGGGAGTTTCTTGTCTGATAATCCTACAGCTAGTTAGGGACAGAGTTACTAACTCTGAGCACGCATTCATGAAGCCACCACTTCTCTAACGTAGGCATCAGGGAAAGGAGAATTGTGCAGAAGACCTAGATCCTGAGATAGCAAAACTCCATCATGTCCCACGTTCTGTTCAGCTTCATCTGGCTGGCTTTGCCCTGGAAGCCAAACCAAAGGTTCTTTAGGAATCCAGAAGGCCCTCTTGCAAGTGGGAGGCTCAACACGGGTTGAGCTGGTGGTACTTCAGGCGGCCTGTGAGGATTTGGTATCCCTACTGATCCAACAATTATTCTTTAAAAGTACGTCCAAACTGTGCTTGAGTGCAGGACAGATGCAGCCAGGGGAAGGGTGCTGGAGGGGCCCTGGCACATGGCAGAGCTTCCCGCAGTCTGGAGGAGCGCCCCGAAGTCTGGAGGAACTCCGTTCTGCCTTCAACCTTGAAGGGTCTGGGTAGCAGTCAGCAGAAGCAAACGTTTCCAATCTGCACACTCAGAAGCTTAACCAGTCTTCCACTAACCTGAGCCATAACCCCCACACTGGGGGCTCAGAGAAATTCGATTTCTCCATCTTGCTATATTCCTAGGAATAGTTTTGCATTCCTTATCGATTCTTGCCTGGGTCAGCTGTCTGTAAGGCCTGGTATTTTATTTGAGCCTGTCTTTAACATATGGCTTGTTATAAACAGGAATGAAATCCTGTTGGTAGCAATGTAGACGGAACTAGAGGACAATACCTTGAGTGAAATAAGTCAGGCGCAGAATGACAAACACCGCATGTTTTCACTCCCACGTATGAATGTAACCTTTTAGACATTTCTCTTTAGGAAATTAGAAAATGTTAGCAAAACCTCTGGAAAGGAAAATTGTGCAGAAGAACTAGAACCTGAGATAGAAAATCTCCAGAAATGTTGCTTTTATAGAACTGAACGGTATGGGGATAGGGTGAAAAGAAGGAATAGTAATAGATCAGTCATTGGATGAAAAAGCATAGCTAGTGGGGAGGAAGAGTTCTGGTGTTCTGTAGCAGAGCTGGGTGACTGAGCTAATAATAAATTTATTTTATATTATGAAAGAGCTAGAAAAAGAGTTTTGACTGTTCGTAACACAGAAATGATAAATGTTTAAGGTGATGAATTTGCTAATTGCCCCGATTTGATCATTACATATTATAGATACATGTGGAAATGCCACATTGTACCCTTATAAATATGTACAATTTTATAATCAGTGAAAAAAGACCCACATAACTGTATGACTCGAAGAGCACAGAAAAGGTTCCTGGTTTTAAAATACACCAATACTTTGCTGCCTGTTTAGTATCTTCCAGTCAGAGGCAGGTTTTTTCTAGGGCTTTTGCTAACATTTTCTAATTTCCTAGAGAGAAATGTCTAAAAGGATCGGATGCCCTTGGGCTGTATGAGATCATACATAATGCTTAAATTTATCCTAAAGACACATGTGACAGCATAAGAGTAGAGAAGGGAAAGTTAAATGTCGGGAAAGGAAGAGAAGAGGAGAAGGTGGGAAAATCCGAGGACCAATTGTGCAGCTTTTGGGGAGGGAAATTTAGCGAAAGAAGCCGCCCAGCCCCCGCAGGGAAACTTGCCCCCTTGATGAGATGGACCATGGCTTATTTACAAATTTTTGAGTGGGAATAAAAACCCCCTAAAAGGCCCAGGGGACATGACCCTTTCTGAATGTCCCAGGTTCACTCACCTGAGTACCGAATCTTAAAGCCTTTCCGGTTGTAGGCGTGGTCAGATGACCAACGCAGATACACAGAGTTGCTGGAGCTGGTTACAATCAGCGGAGCCGAGTAATTCCCACTGAGGGCTTTCAGCAGAGGACTTTGTCCTGAGGGACCTGGGTGAGAAAGACACAGGCTTAAGGCCATCCCCATGCTTGGAGAGAGCCCTGGTGCGGACGCTGGAGGGCACGAGAAGGGGTGACTTTTTTCAGCCAATAACATCCTCTCTTTGCTTCTATTGCTTTTACTCAAGAGCCCTTTCCCCTGAACCTGGATCTGAAGCAGAGCATTCTGAGCTAGCTACGGGGAGGTCATGAGATCTGTTTGCCCGTTCTTTGGATTTGGCCAGACTTAAGCAGTTGGTCAGCAGAAGAGCTGGTTTCCAAATTGGGAACCTCTTCCAATTGGTCGCTCTACTTCTCTTATGGATGCTAAAGACAGCATGGTGATGATATACAGGGAAACATTTATTGATGAATAGATAGCAGTAAAGCCAGAGGAAAGGGTCAGGAGTCAGCATCCTAACGACCCTCTCCAACTTTCTTATCAAGGCTTTTCCAGAAAAGCCTCCCTGTTCTAAGCACCTGGTGTTGTCTCCTGAGGGTGCAGGTTCAAGGCAGACCAGAACCCAGGACTTATCTGCCAGAAAAGAACCTGAGCGAAGATTCTAATATGCTGTTGGAACACGTCTTGGAGGGTTAGCAAAGGACCACATTCAGCAAAGCAGCGCTGTTGCTTGGCTGATCCACAAAGGATGAGTTCCTTCTCCTCTGCGGGACACTTGGCTAAAGGACAAGCTATGTCCCTAGAGGAGAGGAACCTGAAAAGTGACAGATTGTAGCTATCAGTGATTCTTCTAGGCCTTTCCTTCCAAAAAAAACCTCACCGTTATTTCCTTAGGTAACTGAGTATTATGGAAGTGAGGATGTCAAGATATTATGTTAAATATAGGCTTTTGCATGTTGGGGGCGGGTTGATGCTGATATGGTTGAAACTTGTAATTAACGGAGTCCTGGCCAAGTTCCTCCTCCTAGTACAGATTTAGCCAGGTAACCTAGTGGCGGCAGCTGTGCCAGATGTTGTGCCTTTATCCGAGCACAGTACTATCGTCTTGGTTACATGGAATGCAATCATGGATCTAGAAATCCATTTTCCCCATATCTGCCAAAAAGGGGGCTCAGAATCCCAGGAGGCAGGCCCAAGTATACAACCCCATGGTCTGACATCAGACTATGTTAACGCCCCTGTTTTTGTCATATTAGCATAAGGGGCGGAGACCATCTGGATATGTGGCAGAATTGGTATATTGGTCCACTATGGTGAGCACATCATATTCATTAGATCTGATGAGCCTCTAGAGAGAATTAGTGTAGATGCCTTTGTACGCCTCATTTGCTCCAGACAGCAAGAGAGAAATCCTACAATGTTGGCAGTGAAATTTTTAGAGTGGAGCAGGGTGGAGCATGCAGAAACATCCCCTCCCAATTTAAGAGCAAACTATTGTACATTTTCTCCTCCTACCACCGAAGAAGGTCCCTGTTTGTCAGGCTCTCAAGAGAGCCTGCTCTTCACTTGGGAGTACTGCAGGGGCACATTTACTGGGTGACATTTTAAAGCTGTGAGCTTTGAGTGGGGACTGTGCTTAAGAAAGGGTTCTGCAGGTTCAAGCTGGTGTGCGAACAGTGGTCAAATGGTCCTTCTGATCCTGTGATCTTGGGGTCTCTGTGGTGGAGAAATATACCATGTGGCCAGCCCTACTAGGAGGACTGCAGGGCAGGCTCCCAGAGTTTGGGGGCAAGTTGAGGCCACCTGCAGCGGAGGACGAGACAGCACTTGACCGACTCACCGTCAAAGATCTCAAACTCGTCATACTGCTTCTCACTGAGGAAGTACTCCACCGTGATGGAGATGTTGTACTCGGGCTCCACTCTCACCAGCCAGGAGCAGGTCTGGAACTGGGGGTAGCTGCCGGGGTAGCTCTGGCTCAGGATTACACCCGTTGAGTCCGTGAGAAGCTCATTCGTAGGGCAGTGCACTTGGAGAAACAAATAATTACTTGGTACTTGGAGTAGAGATGGAGCCAGACAATATATCTCTGCCCCCCCCCTCTGGTGCAAAAGACAACCACTGGGAAAACAGTGTTCCAGAATACTGCAACGAGATGTCATCCCAGGCATTGTATCATTGTACCATGACATGGTGTGGCCTCAGGTCCTGTGCCAGTGTTACAGTACTGCAGGGCTTAGGACGATCTGCAAACCTAAAAGTTAGTCTAGAAAGCAGATTTAATTTTACAAAGATAATATGAAATAGAGGTAAGCCCTACATTATGCTTTGGGCTAGTATAGGGACTTGGAACAAAAAAATGCTTGGATTATGACCCATCTCTGCCACTGAGTAGTTATGTGGTTTTTAACTAATTGTTTTGTCTGTGTAATGGATTCTTCATCTCCTACCTCACAGGAATATAATATAATGTAATATATAATATAATGTAATATAATATATAATATTATAATGTAATGTAATATATAATATAATATAATATAATATAATATAATGGTATAAAATAAATTATGTCATGTTATACATTGTGAAGGTATAATGTATTGAAGAAGGCATAACATATATTTTGTTTTATGCTGTATTATACAAAATCCATACTGTGTGAATTAATATGTACATAAAGCCTGAAACAGTGCCTCAATACATAGACATGAAGATGATGACTGTCCGGAACAGAAAGGGTCAGCAGAGCTTGGCAAGAACCTAATTAACAGTATTAAGGCAACTAAAGAAAAAATGTTACATTAATGAAGACAGTGCAGACCATAGAAAAGGAGGAGGACTAGTTTTTTTTTGTGGTGCTGGGGTTAAACTCAGGACCTTGTGCTTGCCAGGCAGGCGCTTATTCTACTGAGTTATCTACCTGCCCCCTAAGACTATGTTTTCTGACCTCTATGAAAGGAGAAGAAGATATTGTTTCATGGGGAACTTGCGTGTCCCAAATTCTGGGAGGCGCTCTGTTTTGGGAGTAGGAAAACACCTTAGCAGCCGGTGTGAAACATGTTGAAGGACTATGGATCTCTCTTCACTTTTTTGAGTTGAGAATTCCAAAGCAAAATTTTAAGGACTAAATAATTTCTTGAGTGCCCTTGATAAGTATTACAAGCTGGGTGTGGTGGTGTACACCTGCAATCACATCACAGGAGGCTGAGACAGGAGGATTACTAGGCATTTGAGGCCAGCCTGGATTGTAGTGAGTTCAAGGCCAGCCTGAGCTACATAGCAAAACACTGTCTCAACACCCCCACACCAAAACTCCAGAGTAGTACAAGTACTCTAATATATATAATATGCTGTTGATATTATTATTATTATTATTATTATTATTATTATTATTAAATATTTTTGGTGGCATCAGGGATCAAACTCAGGACCCTGTCCTTGCCAGGCAAGTACATATTCCACTGAGCTATCTCCCCAGCCTGATAATATATTATTATGAATATGATGTTTATTAGTACAAAATATGCCTCCTTACTCCTTTTAATAATTTCTGCGTCAAATTCTTTTTTATTCTGATATTAAGTTTGCCATACTAGCATGTCAAAGTATTTGTTACAGTTTTGGAGATTTTTTTTTGGTTGTATGTCAGGGATAATGACATCTTTCTAGCTATAATTTTATATTTGATATTGTGCTTCTGGGAACAAAAACAATGACTTATCCCTGCCATGGAGAATTAAGACTTCACTGGACAGGATGTTAAACTGAGGCATCAAAGAGTAAAATAAGTCAAGGAATAGAAGAAGGTGTACAAGGGAGACTGTGGGTGGGAAGACTTAATATTTTTAAGAAGGAAGTTCTATTTGACTAATGTACAGATTCAGCCCAATCCCTTCTAAATGCTCTCTGGGTTCTTTGCAGATACAGATAGTCTGATTCCAACATACATGGAGACTTTAAAGAGCCTCAGATTATGAAAGTAATCTTGACAAGGAGGAAAAACATTAGAGGATTAGGGTCAGCAAGATAGCTGAGTGGACTAAGTGCCTGCTTCGGCGCGTGCAGGAACAGGGGTTCAATCCTTGGCACCACATGCTGCATGGGCTACACCCCCAGGCGTGCTGAGTGGCCACTGGAGACCGGGTGTGGTGGCACACACCTGTAATCCCTGGAGCTGGGGAGGTTGAAAACAGGAGGATCACTGAGTCTACCCGTGTAGTGAGACCCTGTATCAAATACCTAAAAAAATGTTGAAGGACTAAAATAATTTTCACTAAGTGGGGCCAGGGTGCATGGGTCTCAACTTGCAAAAAGGAGAAATGGGGCCCCTATATGATATCATACACAAAAATGGACACAAAATGGACCAAAGACTTAAGTGGAAGAGCTTAAACTATAAATTATTTGAAGAAAACATACATTTAAATAAGTCTTCTTGACCTTAGACTAAGTAAGGATCCCTCAAATAATACACCCAGGGGCTGGGGAGATGGCTCAGTAGAGTAAGCGCTTCCCTGGCAAGTGCAAGGGCCTGAGTTCAATCCCTAGTTCCACAAAAAAAAAAAAAAAAAAAAAAAAAAAAAAAAAAAAAAAAAAAAAAAAAAAAAAAAAAAAAAAAAAAAAAAATATGCACAAAGCACAATAAACCAAAGGGGGAAAAAAAAAACAAAACAATCCAGCATCAACAAACTAGTAAAAAGTTTTGTGTTTCAAAGAAAAAGAAAATGAACAGATAATCCACCAATGGAGAGAAATTTTTTGTTTCAACACATAGGGATTTGTATTTATTATGTATAAAACTCTGAAAATTTAATAATAAAAAGAAATGTGGTTTTAAAAATGAGAAAGGGAGTCTGATTTATGGAGTGAGACCCTGTAGGCCCTGTAGACCCTGTACCAGATACAAAAAATAAAATAAGAATGAGAGAGGGGGCTGGGGGGCTAGCGTGACGGCATAAGCACCTGCCTGGCAAGCGTGAGGACCCGGGCTCTACCCCTGGCACCATATGCAGCGCCGGCCCTGGAACCCAAGGAGCACTGTGCTGACCACCGAAACCCGGCGTGATGGGGCACGCCTGTAATCCTAGTGCTGGTGAGGCTGAGACAGGAGGGTCACCCCGAGTCTGGGCTACCTAGCAAGATCCTGTACCAAATACACGCATGAATAAATTAAAAACAAAAAACAAAAAACGAGTAAAGGAACTGATAGGTATTTGTCACGATTTAGATCTGGTACGTGTCTCCCCAAAGTGTCATGTGTTAAGAAGGTGAATGGATCACAGGACACAGTACTTACCTTTTTTTCTTTATGTATTTGGTACAGGGTCTCATTGCACAGCTTGGACTTATCCTCCTGCCTCAGCCTCCACAGTGCTGGGATTATAGGCGTGTGCCACCACACCTGATCTTGGTGGCCGGCTTGGTGTGGGACTGGCATGGCACATGCTACTGGGGACTGAACCTGGGTCCTTGCACCTGCCTAGGCAGGTGCTTATGCTGCCAAGGTATCTCTGTGCCCCCCCCCCACTTATTCTTATGTTTAAAGACAGGGTCTCTCTGTGTAGTTGAGGCTGACCTTGACCTCACCATATAGTCGAGGATAGACTAGAACTCAAAGCCAGCGGCCCTCCTACCTGTGTCCTGAGTGCTGGGATTACATGCCTGCATCACACCTGGCACAGTCCTCATCTTTGGATTAGGGTGCTTATGCATGTGGGGCTGACTGGCCGTTAGGAGGTGGAGCCTGCCTAGAGGTGAGTCCCTTGTTGAGTGCCCTGAAAGAGCATCACTCATTCCCAGCTCCTCTCTCTGCCATCTGTTTCCTGGTGGCCATGACATGAGCAGCTTTTCCTCCCAGACCTTGTCACCATGCTGCTTGCATTGGAGCCAGCTGATTGTGAATGAAAATAAACCCCTCCTCCTTTAAAGTGTGTGTGTGTGTGTGTGTGTGTGTTTGTCCCAGCAATGAGGAAAGTGACTAAGACAATGTTTCTCCACAGAAGATACATAATAAACGCATGGGAAGATGCTTAAAACCATTAACCACCAGGGAAATGCAAATCGAAACTACTTTATTTCCACTAAGATTGCTATAATTGAAAAGATCGATAATGATACATGTCGGCAAGGATGTGGAGAAGGCAGAAGCCTCGCCCACAGCTGGTGGGAATGTCAAATGGTACAGTTGCTTAGAAGTTACAGCTCGGTGGTTCCTCAATAGATTAGATATAATGTTATCATATAGGCCAACAGTTTCACTTCTCATATAAAATGAAGAGCATCAAAAGCATAGCCATATAAAAAGGCAAATGAACATCCACAGCAGCATTATTTGTTATAGCTGAAAAGTGGAATAAGCCCGCACAAACAGGCCAAAAAACAATGAATTGTGTCTCTATAATGGAATATTATGTGGCAATAAGAAAGCAAATACTTAGGCATGCTACAACATAAATGAGCCCTGAAAAAATACTGTGTTGAAAGAAACCAGTGAGGAAAGACCAGACACTGTGTAGTTCTATTTATATGAAATAATCAGAGTAGCCAACTCTATAGAGAAATTAGATTGGTGGCTGTGTAAGGCTAAGGGCATTGGAAGGAAAGGGTGCTTGTTAATGTGTGTGGGGTTTCTCCCCATAATGCAGTATTCTACAGTTAATCACAGCAATGACTGTAAAACTGACTACATAGCCGGCTATTGAGTTGGATACTTTACGTGGATGTGCTGTGTGGCGTGTGAATTATATCGCAGTGAAGCTGCTATCCAAAGAAAGTCTACAAAGGGAAGAATGACACCAAGTCCCAGCGGAATGGGAGGGTAAAACCAGTAAGATCGGGGCCATACAGACACAAAAGAGGCACTAAAGGCGATACTCGTGAGGCTGGGGCAAACCAAGGAGGTCCTAGGGAAGACCAAAGACTGAAATGTACTGTTGTGAAAGCTGCTTGGGATTCAGGTACGCTGGCTCAGCTAAAATAAACAGTGAATTTGTCACTGTCCTGGAGCAGCCTAGTTCCTGCTTGGGGTTCTCTATTCCTTACTAACAATTTGGATCATAGGTTTTCTCTACTCTTGCCTTCCAACGAATAGGGGAGATGTTGACCTATTTCTCCATAGCCTACTAAATATCTATCATTGGTAGCAACAGTTCTAGAAGAATGAGGAGTGCTAGTTGTCTAACGACGGCCAACACGGAACAGTACCTGGTACCAGGCAATGTTCTAAAGCGCTTTACATAATGAACCCATTTGGTTTTGCAAAACATCCCCATGGCACTAGGTGCTATCATTACCCTCATTTTACAGGGCAGACAACTAAGGCATGGAACAGTTGGACGCCTTCCCGTAGGTTTGCTGCTTCATGAGAGGAAGAGTGTTGGATGTGGTCTGAGGAGGGAGGGCCAGGCAAAGAGATTGCATCTTCTGCCCAAGTACTGCGATGAGCTAAAAGCTACTGTGGTCTCCGGGCTGCCTCTATCAGCACCCAAGACCTTATAACTGCACTCTGGCAGGGCAGGGTTGCTGGGTGAGCCCACCCATCTCTGAGGTCCAGAATTCCTCTTACTAATGCTCAGTATGCCGTTCCAGAGGATGCTGGTGGAAGGAGGAAGGATGACAGACATAAATGTGATCTGCAGCCCCGGACCTTAGAACAGACCAGAGACCCCATCCAGAGGGCTCACTTATTCCTCATTCGCGTCTTTGTTCACCAAGCAACATTTACAGGTGGGCTCTTACTCTGGGGGCAGGGGCTGAACTGAGAGCTGTGCACACAAGAAGCATGAAACCCTTGGGAGGGACAGCAGGCTCTAGAGGCATGGCTCAGTGCATTTACCTTCACAGATTGGGGGTGGGCCTTCAAACTGCAGGTATGTTCCAAGTTTGCAGGTCAGGATCTCATTCCCCACCAAGGTAAAGCCAGGAAGGCACCTGTAGCGGACGATGTCACCTGTCAAGACAGACCAATATGGGGATCCTCTGGAGCAGTTTGGGTAGGGATGCCTGGCCTTCTCAGTACCTGGAACCACTTCTAGGCAAGGCAATCAGCAGTGGGTCGTGATCTGTGCAGATTTCTCTAACTAGCTCAACTTTGAAACAGTGGCCAAGACAATAGCTTCCCTCCCCTTGGGTCAGCTTTACTGAGACCACGAATAGAATCATGTTCTAAGAAATTCATCCGGTCTTACATGCATTTCTCAAAATCATGGATTCACAGAGGAAAATGACATTCCTAGCTCTTCTTCCTAGGTATGGGTCAAAGAGGAGAGCATTTTGGGTGGCAGCTGTATTGACACAGTATGAACTCTCTTCTTGCACAGAGGTACTTGTTTCTGTCTGCCTGGGGTTAAGGGAGGGGTGGAGATGAGCCCTGCTGCCCAGTGCCCCCTCCGCTGCCCCTCCCGGCCCTGCCAGACCTCCTTGGTTTGGGAGGTGGTACCTATGTTGAATTCTTCATTCTCTGTGACCACTTCGGCGTTGGGGAGGATGGTGGGCGGAGGACATTTGGTGAGCGGATAAGCTGCAAGGAAGGAAGATCACAAGTCAGTGCTGTCTTCGGGACATGCATGGGTGCGCTTTCTCACTCCTCATTCATTGGTGAAATTGATCTTTATTAACGAGTATTTATCTACACCCATGGCAAATTCAGCCAGGGAGGGGGCTACTTTGCTCATCTTCTGTCATCCTTCTTGTTTGTTCTTGATCCAAAATACAGAAACTACATTTTATAAGAAGCACTACATAAGCATATCTAATAAGAAGCCAGTGACACCCGCTAGTTCTGGGCAGAGGAGGAGCGCATTACGGAGTGCCCCCTGTGTGCTAGCACTTGTGCGGGCCGTCACCACTCATTCTCACACCAGCTCATCCCCCACGAGGTGTTCCCACCCTACTTGTGAGCAGTAGAGGTTCATTTTTTTTTTTTTTTTTTGGTTTTTTTTTTTTGAGACAGGGTCTCACTATGCAGTTTAGGCAGGCCTTAAGCTCACTTTGTAGCTCAGGCTGGTCTCGAACTCACAACAATCCTCCTGCCTCAGCCTCCCAAGTGCTGGGATTACAGGCCTGTACCACCACGCCTGGCTAAAATTATTAGTAATTCTTTTTTTTTTTTCCAGAACCAGGGATTGAACTCAGACCCTTGCACTTGCCAGGGAAGCACTTATTCCACTGAGCCATCTCCCTGGGCCCTGCAGTAGAGGTTCATAAAGGTGAAGCTGCTTCCCCAAGTTCATATAAGAATTAAGCAGCACCACAGGATTCGAACCCAGGACTGGCTTCGCCCCAGTCCACGTTCTGTTCCCTGCTCAGCTTCTCTGTCCTGTGTGTGGCCTCTGTGGGAACGCAGAGGTCAGCGTGCTTCCCTTCTGGCTTTTGGCCATGCCCACGTACCCTCTATGGACTTCCTAGACTGGAGTCAGTGTCCCTGGGCAGAGGCTGCTGGGTCAGGTGCAGGATGGGGTTCCTGCGGCAAAGGTCAGTGTGGGCCGACACTTGATTTTCACTACCTGGGACTGTTAGGAGGTGTATAAGCATTGGTTGACACTGCAGCTGCCACCTCTGTTGCTATTTTCTTTTTCTTCCCCAAAATAACCTTAATCCTTGTTATGTTCTTTAAAAACTACATTTAAATGTATGTGTAATGTATTGTTTTTGCCATTAAAAATCAGATTATTCTATTAACATAAGAGGAAGAAAATTAGACTGGTGCACTGTCTTCTCAAAAATAATGATTGTTAACATCTTACCTTGAGTTCTTTGTTTATTCTCTGCATATATAAATATTTTTCTCTCATGCAATTTGTATGATACGTTACATACTTTGTGTTGATAGTTGTCTTACTACTATATTTGAAGAATTTGCCCATGTAATGAATTTTCTTCAACGATAAGATTAAAATGATGTCATAGGGTTTAATCATACAGATTTACCAGAAATTGCTTCATAGATATACCATTGTTAGCTACGTAGGCTTTCAAAACTTAGCAATTTTAAGTTAAAACTGTGGCGAAATCCTTGCCTGTGCAGATGTCTTATGATATTTTCTTTTTCTTTTTAAGTTAAGAATGATTGAAAGCCCTGCCCTCTTAAAAGTGTTGAATGTCAGTAATCTATTCTGGAAATCAGATGTTAATTAGGATCGCTTTCTGTAATTCTTTAAAACAATTATAATGCACTCTACATAAATTCCAGGAGAAATTAAAATATAATAAAATATTTTGTGTATGTATCAAACCATATACTAGGAGTTGAATACTTCAAGTATTACTTTATGATCATCTAACAATTTATATAACTATCACAAAAACGTGGCTGGATGCATCATAGCACACATATTTTGTGGCCTGTACCACCACAGGAACTTTTTAGCTGCCTTTTTAAAAATGTATTTGGTACAGGGTCTCACTATGCAGCTTGGTGTCCTACTGATCCTCCTGTTTCAGCCTCCCCAGCACTGGGATTATGGGCATGTGCCACCACACCCTGTCTTGGTGACCGGCTCAGCACCCCCAAGGCCGGGCATCAAGCCCTGGTCCTTGGGCTTGCTTAGGCAGGTGCTTAGACTGCTGAATTATCTCTGTCATAAAACTTTTTGACTCCTAAAACTTTGGGAGTTTTGTGTTGCACAACACTATGCAGAAACAAGGACCAAGTGGGGAGGTCGTGGTGGGAGTGAGTTCTGGATAGGTGTGAGGTGGACCATTCCCAGTGAAACGTTCCGTGTGACACTTTGTAGCCTGACTGTCAGTGTCTGAGAAGTATATCCCTGCAGTGCAATCAGAGAGCTCCTCTACAGACATTTACAGGGGGTTCTGATGTCTTGCTAACTGAAGTTGGAGTGTAGCTTGGGACTTTTCCTGCAGAGTTTTATTTAAAATACAGTCTTATGTTTCAGGAGCCCGATTTTAAATTTTTTGTACAGCTGTATTGGCTGAAAAGTGTCAGGTTTCAAGACCTAAGAGGCACTTGGAGGTAGCCAAGGGGGTTCGGTTTGGATTTAATGTGAACTAGGAGGACCACATGCCCGGGGAATGTGTGCTTCCGTTTTTCTCTCTAGGGAAGCTGATGTTGTCAACAGAGGATGCTTTCTCCAGCACTGGGTGCATGATTTGTCTGTCCAACCATTCACTGAGTGGTTTCCTGAGGAGAGCTCCCGCAGGCTGCCACTGTCCAGGCTGATGGTGGGTGTAGAAATAAACAACACATAAGTGCCCTGAGCCCTTCTAGAACTTTAAGCCCGAGAGAGAGAGAGATAGTTATCTATGCCAGTCTTTGTCAACATGACCAATAAAATCTAGCACTCATTTTGGCTTAACTGGAATTGGGTAACTAATTAGGTTAAACACTACTGATATGCTAATGGTGTTTTGCATTTCTCATTTTAATGGTCTGTTCATGTCCTTTGCCCCTATTAAACTACAAATTTGAAGGACTCTATGAATAGTCAGTGTCATAACCTGTTATATATTTTCGGCTTATTATTTGTTTAATTTTATTTATGACACTTGTTATTTGTAGAAATGTCATCCATGAATATAATGAGCCCATTATCCAATCACCTTCCAAACTTTGAGACTCAGCGGGGAGGCATTTCAGAGCCAAGCCCTAGTACCCCATTTCAGAAGGAAAGACTTCAGATGTCGCTAACTATGAATGTCCTGGGTTCAGCCCTCAGTTCTTAAAAAAGAAAGATTATAATTCACTTTTTTCATTTAATACTTTTTGCTTTGGATTATACAGTTTTTAAAAAGCGTTATTGTTGTTTGTGTTTTCTGGATAGATCACTGGTCATTGTATGCATGTATGTATGTATATATGTATGCATGCATGCATGCATGTATGTTTCTGGGTCCCAAACCCAGAGCCCAAGCATGGTAGGCAGGCACTGTGCCACTAAGCATTAGCCTGACGCTCACCCTTTTCTTTTTAAACTGTGTTCCTTTGTTTTAGCACAGAAAACGTAGTTGAATCTTATTTAGCTAAATTTAAGACTTTCTGAAAAGTAGGGAATTGGTCTTTCTTAAGATTAGGGAATCAGACTGTAAGAAACTTCCATTTTTCTTAATAACGGAATAGTTTCATTTTTACAGCTTTATCTTATTTTGTAATTGAGAATTTTTGCTTTTAAGGAGTTGCTTTGGCTTTCTTGATATTAGGATAACATTTCATTTTTTGTTTTCTTTTAGTGATGTTGAAATATTATGCTCCACTTAAAATCAATTAATACCTATAGTACAGACATGGGGTCTTTATTTCTGTAGGTACCAAACTCAGTAACATCTACTGATTTGACCCTTATTCTCCTATTCTTCTTATCAAACTTGCTAATATAAAATTATTTTTAATATGTTAAGAATTACTAAATTCTGCTTTCATTTTATATTTTCAATTCTTAGACTTAACTTTACATGGCTGGTATGAATGCTTCTCATTTTCTCTCTCTCTTTTTTTTTTTTGCAGAACCGGGGATTGAACTCAGGCCCTTGCGCTTGCCAGGGAAGCGCTTATTCCTCTGAGCCATCTCCCTGGCTCATTTTCTCTTTTTGTTTATACATCTTCTTCACTTTGAGTTCTTTTTTTTTTTTTTTTTTTTTTTTTTTTTTTTTTTTTTTTTTTTTTTTTTTTTTTTTTTTTTTTTTTTTTTTTTTTTTTTTTTTTTTTTTTTTTTTGATGCATTTGGTTGTTACAGGGTCTTACTATGCAGCTCAGGCTCATAGTACTAGATCCTCCTGTTTTCAGCCTCTGCAGTGCGGGGATTACAGGCCTAAACCACTGTGCCCAGACTCTATGGCCAGCTCAGCCTGCCCCGGGGGCGGGCTGCCAGGGCATGTGGTGCTGGGGATTGAACCTTGGTCTCTGTGCTTGCCTAATCAGCGCTGAACTATCTCACCGGCCTACTTTGAGTTCTTGACGCACCCTTGGGTGATTATGTCCTTGAGTAACAGTTCAGATTAAGACTAGAGTGGCCTTACATTGAAGCTTTTGGATCACTGCAGGTGACCATCTCTTTCCTTCACAGGCAAGGCTCCCAACTTCTGCCCTCCCTGCCCCACATGCATCTGCAGAATAGCATAAGGCAAGCAGATTTCTTCCTCCAGACCTTTCTGTCATAGTCTTTTGCCTTTATTTTTTATTTTTTTGCGGAACTGGGAATTAAACTCAAGACCTTGCGCTTCCCAGGCAAGTGTTTATTCTACTGAACCATCTCCCCGGCACCTAATCCTTCTCCTTTAACACAGGCCTAAAGCAAGGGAGCCAGATGGTGACTGAAGACTGAAACTGTGAGCCAAGATAAAGTTTCCTTTTTTTTTTTTCTAGTACTGGGGATTGAACCCACGCCTTCACACCGTGCTGTGTGCCTCTGCCTTCTTAAGTATAGAGAGTCTTGCTAAATCACTCATTTGCCCAGGCAGGGTTCAAACTTGTAGTCTTCTTGCTCCAGCCTCCCCTAGCGCTGGGATTAGTGCCTGACCACCCATTTTTTACCTTTAAGTTGTTTTTCTCAGTTACTTTGTCACAGTGACAGACAGTTGACTAACACAGCATTTTGTTCCTTTCTGCTTCTCGAGCCTCAGTGACTTTGGGCTAATGCCAACATTTTTCTTCCGGACCCTGCCTGTTTTAGCTCATCACAGATAGCACCTCTCCAGCCTGTTTCCTGCAGTCACTCTATAGCAGGTAGAGTTCTCTGTCCTTTTGTTTGCTAGCCAAGCCTCTCCCTTGATTCTTTCGTGGTCCTTTTTTTTTTTCCCTGTATTTTAGGGAAGGGTCTCACCACTAGATTGGACTTGTAGTGATTCTCCTGTTTACAGCCTCCCAAGTGCTGGGATTATAGGCGCTCATCACCACACCCAGTCTCAATGTCCTCTCAGTGAGTCCTGGGGGTGGGGCTGGCATGGCAGGCCCAGGGGATCAAATCTTTCATGATCCTGAGTGTAAGTTGCAAAGATTTTATCGTTCACTTGCTTGTTTGCCATCTCTTTCCTCAGAGGGAGGAAGCTTTACGGGGAATAACTTTTGTGCAGTAAAGATGCTCAGTGTTATTATTAATCTAAGAGTGAGTTGCTGCTTTATGAATCCACTGGATTGGTAAGAATTTAAGTCTGATAAACCTGTGTTTGCGCACCTAGGTAGCAAAAGGAGCACTTCCTTGGTGTGTGGAAGTGCAGACTGTTACAACCACTCTGCAACGTAAGTTTTACACTATCTAGTGAATCTGAACATTTGAATATTTAAAACCTTACAATTCTGGGGCTGAGGATATGGGTCAGTGGCTGAAGCACCTGTCTGGCAAGTGCGAGGTCCTGAGTTCGATCCCTAATACCGCAAAATGAATATAAATAAATAAATAAATAAAATAAAAAGGTGTTTTCCTAATTTAAAAAAAAAATTCTGAATGGATCTGTTCTCTAGAGAAATTCTTAAACACTTTCAGGAGAAAGAACATACAATAATGTTCATATTGTTTAAAATAAAAGAACGTGAATGTTCATTAGTGGTAAGACAGATAAGCAATTGCATTTCTTGGTGATTGAATATGACACAGTAAGGGACAATGAATTAAGGCTCATGTAGCAGCATGAAGTTTTGAAGCTTAATAGTGGGAAAAAAAAAATAAGGTCACCGAAAAATATTTGGATGTGGTTATTTTCCCCAGGGTCCCTGTGCTGGAAGCTTTGCCATCAGTGAGTCGACGCTGGGAGGTGGTGGGATTTTTAGGAGGTGGGATCTAGTGGGATCTAGTGGGATCTAGTGGGATCTAGTGGACCGTGATTAAGTCACTGGGGCTGTGGCGTTGGAAGGTATCAGTGCAATCCCTGCTGGAGCCAGCTCTATCCACGTGAGTGAGCTCTCATAGAAGCAGTGATCCTCAGGGCTGGGCAGGTAGCTCAGTGCATTAAAGCACCTGCTTAGGCAGGTGCAGGGACCGAGGTTTGATGCTGTGCTGGCCCTGCCCCTAGGGCTCATTGAGACAGCCACTGAGACTGGGAGTGGTGGGGTGTGCCTGCAATCCCAGCGCTTGGGAGGCTGAAAACAGGAGGATCACTATGAGTCTGATCTGTGCACTGGGAACCTGTGGACCCTGTACTAAATATATTAAAGAAAAGAAAAGAAACAGCACTCCTGGCTCTGCAGCCTCTCTGCTTTCTGCTATGAAGCCATCTGCTACGAAGCCCTCACTCATCACTGAACCAAAGGGGCTGCCCACTTACGGAACTTCAGCCTCCAAAATCATGGGCTAAATAAAGAGCTTTTATATATCCTCCAGCCTGAGATGTTTTGTTATAGCAGCTGAAAGCAGACATTTATAGAATGATTCTATTTATAGAACAGAAGTGGCTGCAAAAATGAAACACATATTTTTGGAGAAAGACACATATGGAATCAAGTTACAAAGAAAAGTAATGAAGGATTCATCCCCATTTGAAGATTATAGTTAATTTTAGGGCTTGGGAAGGAAAACACACTGAGAAGAAGCAATTTTAGGGCTATTAAGGGGATCAGTGATGTCACTCATTTTATTCTTTAAATTTATGTACATGTGGCACACACTTTGTATACATATGATATTCTTCACAGCCCACCAAAGTTCCCTGAAGTGCACCATGGGAGTCTCTTGACTGCTGCCCAGCTTGGGCACAGTGCCCACTCAGTGGAGCTCCCTGGCCTGCCTTCAGCACTGCTCCTCTCCTGCCCTAGGAGGCCTCTCCTCTGGTCACTGAGAACTTGGACCATGATCTGAGCTGGCCACTGAGGACTATTTCCATCTGATCAGGATGCTGTAACAAATTACCATAGAGTGGTAGCATATGAACCATGGAAATGTACTCCTCACAGTTCTGGAAGCTGGGAAGTCTAAAAGATGTTGGCAAATTCATTGTCTGCTGAGGGCTTTATATACGCTCATGTCTTTCCACTGTGACCTGACGTTAAGGAACCAGCAAATGAGTTCCTTCAGGCTTCTTCTGTAAGGGTCTAGATTTCACGTGCTCCATGCTGGTGGTATGGTTGCCTCCCAAAGACCTCACCTCCTGATACCATCTTGCGGGATAAAATTTCAACATAAAAATTTTAGGAGAACACACTCAGACCTCATGCCTGTTCTGAGAAGAAGAACTCAGTGCCTGGGACATACCTAGAGGCAAGTGCTCGCATGAGGGACTTGGGGTAACTGCAGGGAAGGGTGGCCTGGGGTCGTTCAGAGTCTACCTGGTCCTGGCGGAGGTGAGGCGTAAGCAATAGGAACAAGCGGAGGAGCCAGAGATCTGGGCTAGCAAGGTATCATGTTGGGTTGCTTATATCCAAACATTGTATAATAATAACAATTGTGACTGGGATGACCGTTACAGCTGCCATTTACTGGACGTCTTTTATGCTCTACACCTACGAGACTGGGTACTGATGTTCTCCCTCTGTTGATAACAAAATGGAATCTCAAGTGAAATGAGTGATCCGGGGTCATACAGCTCATGTGTAGCAGAGTCAAGACTGGAACCCAAGACTGTGACTCTGGAGTCCACCTTCTATTAACTGTAGGGGAAAATCATAGAGAATTGAAATCAATTGCAGAGAGGGGAGGGTCTTGTCCCTATTCTCTATTCTCTCTGGGCTTCAGCTTCTGCCTGTGGCCTTTACACTATTGTTCCTGTCTCTTCTCCTGCACCACTACCTCCTCCATGGGTGTAGGCTGTCTTTGAGTTTCTCTAAGTGCAAATGCAATGTCCACATGCTACAGTCCCACCAGAGCAGGTCCTAAGTGTGGCTCCTGATTCTGTCACGTGTTTTGGGCAAATCCTGTCTCCTCATGTACAAGATCAAGGTAATAATATCAAACAAACTCCAAGCCCTTTACAGTACAGGATACAGAGGACTCAAGCAGAGGAGAGTCACACAAAGTCATGTGCACCTGGCACAGGGAATAAATCAGGAGCAAAAATACAGCTTTCTTGACTTCCAGTTCAAACACATGCAAGGCTCTGTAAATTGTAAACATGGGGATCTTCCACAGAGGGTGCAATTTTCCCATGGGGAAATTCTGACTTTTCTAAGTGGTACCTGCCTTCACATGCCTCAGAAAATATCCAGCTCCATGGCTAACTCTGGAGTCTTAGGAGTGCGTGGCCATTAGCATGAACCCTCTCAACCTGCCCGTGTGCATCCTGTTTGAAAGTACTTTGCCTTTGTTTGTGCCCACGAATGGAGTACTGTCTGCAAAGTCAGTCGAGGCCTTGGAGTCCTCTGGAGGAGGAGTCTTGTCATCCAGGATGGGCTAAATGACAAGGCGGGGAACAGGTACATGGCCAAGTCAGTCTGCGAGCTGGTTTGTCTGACCATGCCTGGTCATGGCACCCAGAATCAGCCTCACATGCCCCTGTCCCCGCAGTGTCTCCAGGTTCCTGTGTTGGGAGCTGGGAGCTGTTGGGCAGCCTGGTCCACTTCCTTATCTTTGGGGACTCTGAGGCTCAGAGAGGCCAACCAGTGAATGATGGACCCCGGAGTCAAGTTCAGCCCTGACTCGGGAGCCTGCCCTTCCCACCAGGTCAAGCTGCCTCACTGACCAGAGAAGGCGATGGCGAAGATCCCACCTGTGGCCGCGTCATGGTGGAACTTGAGCAGGACCTGGTTGGTGGAGCTGTGCACTGTTTTCTTAGCCATGTTTCGGGAGAATATTCCAAGTTTTGGAGATGTCTGCTGTGGCCCATCCCTGCAAATAGGAAAGAAGGTTCTAGGGTGGCACCACTTGTCATGGTTGAGTCTCCCCTTAGTGACATCAGTGATCATAAGGGAGACCTACAGTGGGTAGCTGCAACTCCTCTTGCACCCCACACTTTTTCCCCAGTGTCCTGAACAGCTCTATTTGACCCCTTTCAGATTAATTTTTCTAGCAAGATCACTGGAATGTGTGAGATTCACTCATGCAAACTCCTCATTCCCCTGTTCGTGGACAGGTGACACCGTGGAGCAAGGCTGCAGTTCTTACCACATGTCCTTTCACCCGGAGGCAGCCCAAAGATGGTGCTGAGGAACTGGGAGAGAGGAATCTCCTGTGCTATCCACCCAGCCATTTCCTTATCCTCCCAGCAAAGAGACACACCCCTGTTGCCTTTCCAGGCAAAGGATTTCTTTCCAGGAATCATATCTAAGCCCTCATTTCTGTTCCTAAACATTCCTTATAAATTTAGCTGAAAATGAACCCAGGAAAGTCTAGTTACAGTTAAACAACCTTGGACATTTTGGAAAAGAATTCCACCTTTCCCTGATAATTCTCAGACTGGCATTAACCTCCAAACAAAATTATTTTATATCTTTGTCAAAGACAGTAGTTTGGAAAAAAAAAAAATCTAAGAAATTGCACTGTACATGCTGGGGAGATGGCTCAGTGGAATAAGCGCTTCCCTGGCAAGCACAAGGGCCTGAGTTCAATCCCTGGTTCCAAAAAAAAAAAAAAAAAAAAAGAAAAGAAAACTCAGACATTGCACTGTACATCTGATAATTTATATTTTCATTTTAAAATCAACTCACATTGTATTTTGTGTAACTATATGACTTAGTGCTGAGCTGTCCAGTTCAGCAATCATTAGCTGATCATTCAGTGATCTTCCTGGGAGATTACATGTGGCTCTTTATGCTTAAGTTCATCAAAATTAAATAAAATGCAAAGCGCAGCTCTCAGCCACTCTAGTCCATCCACGTGCTAGGTGGCGTGTGTCCGGTGGCTACCTTGTTGGGCAGTATGGACAGAGGACATTTTCATCAGTGCAGGAAGTTCTGTTGGACAGAACTGGCTCAGTCTGGGCTTGCCACAGTGATTTCTCCCAATTCTTCCCCAAGCCTCTTCCACTAGTGTGGCTAGCGTATGTTGGGTACAGGTAGAATGTCGGGGACAGGAGTTCTGGAAATCCTGGGGAAATCCTGGGCATCCACCCTCACTCCTAGCCACATAGCCACTGGCCCCAGGTGGGGAGCCCATGCCTCCCAGGTCTCACTCCTCCGAGTCATAATGGCTAACTGGAGCTAAGCTTTAACCGAGTGTGCAGCACCTTTAATTGCCTTTGTAACTGCCTGGGGATGTGGCACCTGGCCCTACCAGACGGTGATGAAGTCTCCAGAGGGCTCTGTCTGCAGCAGGCTGAGGTTGAGGTGGATACCATGACCCATGGGCACACTGATCACCCAGGCGCAGTCCTGGGAGCTGGAGTACGGACTGGGGTACCCAGGAGAGTACACGGTGCCATTGGAAGAGGTGATGTTCCCGCCACAGGGGACTGCAGGGAGGAAACACATAGACGGATGAGAACTCAGGTATCTTCCTAACATACCCCAGGTCCGAGTGCCCTGCCAAGGAAGTTAGTTGGGGTGAGCGAGAGGGGACTGGGCTCAGAATATCTGTACCTGACTCCACCCACCAGACCAACACCTCACACCTGCCTGGCTTTCCTTCATTACTGTGGGTGCCTCTGTGGGCCTCTTTGTACTCTTTCTCATGGAAGAGTCTTGCCAAGAAGGAAGGGCACTCAGAAGCTGCCCTTTTTCTGCCTAGGAGAATGGAAGAGCAGATGGTAGAGTTGGAGCTGCAGTACCTTTGCTGCAAAGACCTAAGAGATTATGAAAATTTGTTCTCTTTCTTTGGTTTATTCTTTCTAGAATGGTACTTTTGATCTTGACTTCAAGGTGATGATTTTTGTGGTGAGGCCAAAGTTGGGTTTAAATTCCAGCTAAATCAATTATTGACTAGGTCATTTTGGATAAGTTTAATCTCTCTGAGTTCTTCACATGCAAAATGGGCCTGAGACTGTACCCTCACAGGACCACAGCTATGATTAAGTCTAATGATGCACATAAAATGTTTGGTCCAGATCAGGGATTATAGCCCAGTGGTGGAGCGCCTGCCTAGCAAGTGGAAGGTAAATAAATGTTTGGTCCAGTATCTTGCCTACTGCATAGATATGATCCTCTCTCCTTGTCTTCCTATTCCCTAGAAGCAGCACCAAATTTTAGACTCACTCTGACCTAGGCTTTAGGCAAGGGATGAAGAGGTGTGAAGTTTCCATGGTACCCAGACTCAGTTACCAAGGAAGAGAATGCGCACAGATGTGGGGCAAAAAGTTCTTCATATGCCCTGGTCCACAGTGATGTGTGTTTCTGGTTGATGTGGGACATCAAGCAAGTACTGGGATGGGGCAAATCAGACCGAGGAGGAAGAATCCCAAGTGCCTCCAGGCAGAGCACGAGACTCCCATGAGCACAAATGCATCCTGAAAGCGTGCACAAAAGCCTAGCAACACTCCAGACACAGAAAAGGCACTTCTTGCAAGGCGAGGCCCGGGAGAGAGTGGGGACTCAGGCACTAAGTTCTGCCCCCTGGGACACAACCAAAGACAACTGAGTCATCACTGGGCATGCCAGGGTATGCGTGAGGAGCCCCATGGGAACCCATGAGAGCAGAGAAGCGTTTCTGGTTGGAGTCACACTTAGACTCAGGCCCAAGGGAGACCAGTGCTGAGTAGGTGAGAGGAGACAAGAACGGTACCCCAGGAAGAAACAATGTATACCAAAGACCACGGGCAGCGGGCAGCATGGCACACTGGAAACATGGAAAGCATTTCACTTAGCGGGGACACCTGTTCTATGAGAGGAGAGGAGGTTGAGAGGAAAGCAGAGGCCCAGTTGCCTTGCTTTAGAGGACTGGGAGATAAGGTTCATTCAGGTCTCTGGAGTAGGAGAGGGTCAGGCGTGCACGATGGCTTCCAAGTCTCACTCCCTGTCTGTCCAAGAATGACTGAGTGCTCAAGGCGGCTCACTGGGGAGTGAAGTGAGAAGGATGGCCATCTTCTTGGTGGCCTGGGTTAAGGTGGATGCCCTGGGTAGAAAGAGCAGGACACACATGAAATACATCCTACAGCTAGGATGTCGACATTAGGACTTGGTGCATGTGGGAGAGAAGCAACAGGGTGGGTATGCATATTAAGGGCTCAGTAACCAGGGGCCAATTATGTCTGTCACCAGATGGGGGCTTCCGTTGGACCGTAGAAAAGTGACCAATTCAATTTTGAACAAGTTGGGATTGAATTGCCTCTACCTGAGGCAATGATATTTAGTAGGCAAGTGGATGCACAGATGTGGCTCTCAGCAGGGAGTTACAGGATACAAGTTAAGATAAAGATGTGGCAGTGGAAGAGAGAAAGAATAGTCTAGAACAGTGATGGAAAAACTTTGCAAGATAACAAACAGCCAGCCATGGCACATATGCCACAGGTTCTCCACCAGTGGTCTAGAAAAGAACTCTCAAAATAACATCATTGAAGGGGCAAAGAGGAGATGGCCAAGAAGCTGGTAGAAAGGCGGGGGAAAGCAAGAGAACATGGCACCAAAGAGTCCAAGGAAACAGCTTCTCAGGAGCTGGAGAGCTTCTGGCTCAGAGTAGACTGAGAAACAGCCACTCTTTTCTCTCTTTCATGACATCATAAAAAGAGAGAGTAAGAAAGGAATCAAGGGAACAAAGGCCACAACAAAGCTTGTCACATAGCCAGTGACCCTGTAGCCATTCCACAGTGGTCGATTATGCATAGAACAGTTCTGAATAACTCAGCGGACTTTAATAGCTTTAGAAAGGATGGCTCATGTCCTAATTTCGGGACAGCTCAGCGCTGTAGACAAGACAAGGTTTCTTTCTCTGTGGAGAGCTGATACTGAGAGCGTAGGGTCTGAGCCACCGGTGGTCTCCCCCAGAGTTCAGAGAATGCTTCATTTTGCAAGGAAGAAACTGAAACTAAGACAGGCAAGGAATGGAGCCCAGGTTGGTGGATGCCACAGCTAAGTACTTTCTCTGGCTTACTGCCTCTACTTTTGGTTTCAAAATAAATTTCAGCTACTCTTCTAAGGAAATGCTTGGCTAGCAGAGCAACAAAGAGAAACAAAATGAAACAGCAGTGTACAGAAGTGGGGTAGAGGCAGCAAGGCCTCTTGGGCATCTTCATACTTTCTTTTTTTAAGGCAAAGACCCTGAAAAGTGACCTGGAACAGTCAATCCAGCTCTCTCTAGATACAAACATAGGAAGGAAGAGCCTAATTGGGGGGGGGGGGGGTGGAGGAGAAGAAGGGAACAAGAAAGGTCTTAGAAATAGCTCATTTTCTAGTCCCTTTGGACCATGCCATGATTAACTTTACTTTTTGCCCCTTGGCATGACACTGGGCTCTGCATCCTTGTGTGACTTCCATTATGTTAGCTCTTCCCAAGGGTTGGATTTTCCTTTTCCTTGGCTACGGCCAGGCCACATCTCCATCAGATTCTCCCTAGAGCTTTCTCGGGGCTCTGTTTCCTAGGGGACTCTCCCTGTTTAGGATGGGTGACACCCACATGAAAAGATGATGGACCAGGTTTCACTGGGGCCTGCCAGTACTGGTGATCCTCAGGAGAAGACAGGAATGTGGAATGTGGGCTTGCCCCGGCTCTGTCTCTGTGATCACCCCAGGAAGGATCACCAGACAGACCAGAGGTATGATAGAGGGACATACCTTCACACCTGGGTAGTGGATGGTCCCAGTTCCGGTTGGTGCCATGTTGACACGTAAGGACAGGGTGGCCAATCAGTTGATATCCTGGGAGGCACTCAAAGGTCACCGATTGTCCAACATTGTAGCCAGCTCCCCTCACAATACCATTTGCAAAGGGCTCTGGGTCTGGGCACTCTTGAAGTTCGTAGGCTGGAAAGAGATTGGAAGAACAGGTCACTTTATTTTGCCTGGGTATTTTCTTCTTAATCAGAATATATTGGTGAAACAACAGGACTTGCACTCAGCTAGATCTTTGCCGCTTACTAGATGTTGGGTTTGAGTAGGTTCTACAACTTCTCTGCGCCTTCCATTTCTTAGTTGTTAAATGTTTATCGTGAGGACGAAGTGGGCTGGCATATGTACGCCCTTTGCACAGCACTGGCACATGGGCAGGGCTCAGTGAATGTTGGTTATTAGTAGTATTTTTATGGGAAAGGAGACTCTGGGAAGACACTGCTGGGTTGAGGTGCCACCAGGGCCAGTTTGGGTCCAGGCATTGGCCTGGACACTTTCATGTTGCTTCTGTCACTTAGGTGATCAAGATCACAAGCTCAAGCAGCAGTGAGGATTCAGGTAGGATTTTGTGGCCCTGAGAATTAACATCTCTGAGGGAGGAATAAATCTGGTAGGCATGAGTCAAACCTGTGGCAAGGACAAAAGACTTCCAGAGCGACTAGCTGGGCCCTGAGCGAACACGTGACTGTTATACAAACGAGTCCCTCAACAGACTAGGAGAGCGGCCCCTCGCTCCTGAGAATGTGTGGGCCTCACTCAGAAGAAGATATCTTCATGGGAATAGCTGAGGGATTTGCTGAGCCTGGGCCACAGAGCAAAGTGTTCAACTAATTGGGTCCACAGGACAAAAAGATTCTCCGTGGCAGTAATTGGGCCCATTCTACAAAGGAAATCAGAAGTGAAAGGGATGGAATGTTCCCACAGGGGAAACTCTCCACGGGAGCAGCCGAAAGCAGATAAATGCTCTCCACGGAAGTGGAGGCACTCATCGCACATAATAACAATATAAATAGCGATGGACTCAAAGCGGCTTCCTGCGCACCCACTCTGCAACGGTGGCTTTGTCCTGTGTCGCCATTCAGCATCAGAAAGGGACTTGTTAGTGGGAAGACCCGGGCAGGTTTCACTAGAAATCACTGAAGTAACTGGTGTGTTAAAGAACCGGTCAGCCATGGTGGGTGTGGGTGGCTGCAGAGATAGAGCCTTGTCAGCAGAGAGGGTCAGGGCCAGCTGGCTGGTCATTAAGACCCGGGGGAAGTCGAGAGCTTGTTGCCTAGTGAGGCCACTGAAAGCCTGGGTGGGGATTATATGGGCCCCCAAACAGTGCTGATTCTGAGGACAGTGGCCATGTGTTAGTAGCTGGAACAGCCTTAATGAGAATGGTACAATTGTCAGGTTGATAGTAGTTTTTCAAAAGGAAACACTTCAGGGACTGGGTAGATGGCTCAGTGGAATAAGTGATTTCCTGGTAAGCACAAGGGCATGAGTTCAATCCCTGGTTTTGCCAAAAAAAACAAAAACAAACAAACAAAAAAAAAAAACACTTCAGCAAGAATGCCTGGATTCCTTTCATGCTGAGAGAGACAGGGAGGCTCAGAAGGCAGAACTGAAGCATAAGAAGAACACTGACTTTCCCAAAGTAGGACTTCTCAGGGAGAGGAGCTGGGCTGTCCTCCCTGGAGGTGCTGTCCTGGAAATAGATGCAATGGCAAAAAGGCACTGCATTAACATGCTAATAGTGCTGGTTTAAGCTTGTCAGACAGGAAGGCCTTGGTAGGAGGAATATATGCTGATAATACAGATTTTACAGGAATGTTTTCTTGTGGAGAAAAGGAAACTCCAGCCTAGGAATTCTGGATCATACAATCAAGGAATTTTGAGGAAAAAGAATGATTGGACTTCTAAGGAGAACAGAGGAACCACAGAAGGCTGGGCCTGCCTAGCAGAAATAGTCTCAAAGATGACTCCTCCATGCATGTGGGTCTTGGCATGAAGGGAGAGTTCAGAGGGAGCACTCAGAGTTTGTTTAAGAGGCACAAGTCCATGGGGCTGAGGAAAGTACAGATATAAAATGGGTCTATAGTTCAGGGAGGATTATTGGAACATATCATAAATTAGAAGCCTTAGAGGAAGGACTTGGCAGTAGGAATGGCATAGTCAAGGTTGGAGCATCGCAGCAAGAAGCCGTGAGGGAAGCTGAGCTCCAGTCCTCAGGTGCAGTGACTTGTAGCATGGGTGGCTCCATAGGCATCATTAGGCCCACGGCACACAGGGACTAGATGGCCTACTACACAGAAGGGAGCATCCAGGCAAGTCCTGAAAGTGAAATGTGAGTGGATGGACTGGGTCTTTCCCAGAGCAGAGGCCCCAGTGGACATGGCTGAACCTCTCGTGTAGTCAGGCCTCTCTCAGAAGGCATAGTCAGAAGGCTCCTGCCACAGGGAAAGGGAAAGTCCTCTGAGGAAGGCTGTGAAGCTCAGGCATGTGCAGCCTCACAGGGAGCAGCAGACACAGCAGAGGGAATTGCTGGCCAAAGTGTTGACATGTTATCTAGAAGCTTCAGGGGACCGGTGGGGCCCTGTGCTGGGCAGGTTCATCAGGAGGCTTCACAAAAGTAGGCAGAGGCGGCAGGGGTGTTAGAGGCAGGAGCAGGGCTCCAAGATTCTTGGGGATAGATGGGAGCAGTCAAGGGAGAGTCTAAGTTTACAACCAAAGAAGCATCTATGCAAAGAAAGTGAGTTTATCACACCATGAGTGAGTAAAGTAGCTGTCTCATCTCAGGGGCTTGGTGGGTGGGTGGATGGTGGTTGTCTGGTGGAAAGGGCCTGGTAGGCCCACAGCAGCTGTTCCTGTTACAATGTTGTCACTGTCAATACATTTGTAGATCTGTCAGGAGAAGCTTCAGTGAGAGAGCACTTGGGTCTCCCCTTTGTCCATGGGTTGAAATCTTAACCTCTCATACCTGAGTGTGCCCTCATTGGGGCCTTTCCCATCCTATCTAAAATAAAATGGGATCACTGATGTGGGCCCTAATCTGATGTGAGGAGTGTCTTTATAAACGGGAAATTTGAGGAACCTCAATAATGTTTTCCATGACGGCTTTCTAATTTCCATTTCTACCAACAGTACATGAAGGCTCCTTTTGCCCTCTGTCCTCATCAACACCTCAGACAAGGTTCCGAGTGTCAGCACCGTAAAGAAAGGATAAATGTTGAAGGTGGTGAATGTGCTACCTACCTGGATATGATCATACACAGCGTATCAGAGCACTGTGGAACCATAACTGTGTATGGTTATGTGTCAGTCAAAATGGGGGTGGGGTGGGGGTGGGGCCATACAGACACAGGGAGGACGCCAGTGAGACGAAGCGAGAATGGCACTGTCTCATGAGGCTGTCACGGTGGGAACAAGCCCACCTATGCTCTCGGAACTTCCCTCAGAGAGATGCGACCATTCCTCCTGCATCACAGGCCCAACTGTGGCCACATCATGAGATACCCTGTAAGGCTTTCCCTGAATGAGAGGCCCAGTCCTCACCCAATGTTCCCTTCGTGTAAGGGATGAGAGCTCCAGGCCATCCTTATACAAAAGCCAAGACTCAGAAAGTGGTGCATGGTCCTCTTTATGCAGACAACTTGGCAAAGCATTACATATTCTTCCCAGGTGCATATAGCATATGTACATGCAGGCGGAAAAACGTCTGGAAAGAGCACATCAAGACAGTAGCGGCTGCTTGTGGACAATCACCCTGGACTTGGGGCCAGGGTCAGGATGGCTTTGGCCTGCCCCGTAATGTCTTGTCATTTCTATTCTGTTCTTCATCTTTAACAAGGTAATTGTGTTGGTGCATTGTCTGCATAATTAAAAATTAACTTTGAAGAAGAAAATTGTACAAAGAGTATATAGTGTGATCCAGGTTTGCTAAAAATGTAATAGTTCGACTATGACAATATATATATACATAGGAAGATGGGGGAAATATACATTGAATTGTTAAAACCCTCGTTTTGACTGACGCATAACAATTGCCTTCATAGCTTAAGGGTTGTAAGAGCTGAGTGTCTGTGCTTTCCCCAAATTTACACCCAGAAACCTAGTCCCCAATGTGAAGGTACTCAAAAGCGGGGCCTCTGGAGGTCTTCCTTCAGGAATGGCATTAGTGTCCTTATAAAATAGGACTTGGGAGATGCCTCGGTAGAATAAGTACTTGGCAAGCGCAAGGGCCTGAGTTCAATCCCTGATTCTGCCAAAAAAAAAAAATAAATAAATAAAATAAAAGGCCTCAGGGAACACCTTTGGTCCCTCCATCAAATGAAGACATAGTGAGAAAGTGCTATCCCCAAACCAGGAGGCAGTGCCTCACCAGACATGGTCACTATGGTCAGAACTTTGGTCTTAGACTTCTGTCCTACAGAAGTGCAAGACACAGATTTCATTGTTTATAAGCCATTCAGTTTCTGATATTTGCTTACAGCATCCCAAGAAGACTAACACAAAATATGTTCACAGAAGGATCTGTAATAATTTTACTCTAAGAAAAAAGGATATATGGGGGGGGGTTAGAGGAAGAATTTTGTCTTTTTATTTTTATTTATTTTTTCTGTATTTTAGGGGTCTATAGGGTGTTCAGCGCCTCACTACTAGATTGGATGGGTAGTGATTCCCATATTTATAGCCTCCCAAGAGCTGGGGTTACAGGCGTGTGCCACCATGCGCAGGCACAATTGCCATTTCATTGCATCCTGGGGGGCGGGGCTGGCAAGGCAGGCCAGGGATCAAACTCCTGGCCCCTGCACCTGCTTGTAGGTGCTTTAATCCACTGAGCTATTTCCAGAGAAAGAATTTTGGAAATGAATTAGAAGAGACAGTTCAGTCAGTTACACTTAGGCAGGCACCCAAGGGAGGGACTAGGCTTACACAGGGCTGCTGTTGTGTACAACCGCACGGGTTGGGCACAATGTCCCCGGCTGCAGAGGAGCCTGTATCAGAACGGATGGGGCCCTTCCAGGAAAGCGCACCAGGACTGTGGATTTATCAAAAGGTTTCACTTCAGGAGGTGCAGCCCCTATGGAGTGTGGTTGGGCCTTATACAGGAAAATCCCAAACATGGTAACGAGGCTTGCGGGGCACTCAGCACTGTCCCCTGAATCCTCCATTCTGTGCTAGGGGAGAGGTGGTGAGTCAGTGGGTCTGACCCACAACAACAATGTAATATCTCGGTCTGAGAGTGAGGAGCTGGCAGGCTGGCCCAGGAGCTCTGAGTAGGAACTGATGGGCCGCTTGTCCAGGGAAAGCTGCTGACTGTCAGGTCAGACGTTTGTGGGGCCTCAGACGGTACTGTAGGGAAGTCCCCGGAGGTACTGAAGCTGTCAAACCGGGGTAGGTAGCCTGAGGGTCGGAGAGCTGTCACCTAAAGGAAGCCTTCACAGCAGCCTGTGCCTTGCCCTCACCCCTTTGCTGCTCCCGTGTCCCCCATGGAAAGCTGGGAAGATGGATAATTGTGGGTAAGAATGGGGGGCACACAGAGCAGCACTCCTGCCCTTACCCTGGTACTCCAGCTTGAATCCTGGCCGGTTCTGGGAGTGGTCGCTGTGGAAATACACAGTGGTCTCGTGGGACGTGGAGAGCAGGGAGCTCGGCAGCTCGCTCCCGCTGAACCGGCCCATCATGCGGCTGGTCTCGTAGGGGCCGTTCCGAATTTCTATGAAGTCATGATTGGGCTCGGTGGAGAAGTTCAGGAACTGGATGTGAGCTCCTGGAAGCAAGACAGAGGCAGACAGTGCTGAGAGCCACGCGGGCTGGCTGCAGGAGTGTGACCCAGGAGGGCTGCTCCTGCCAGACCTCGGAGCTCCCACCTCTCACTCCCTGCCTACCCAACCAGGGCTCCTAGGACAGCTGTGAAAGCTGCCAGGCAGCCCGCGCTGCCTTCCAGCGGAGCCAAAGTCTGAAAAGCATTCCAAAGTACAGGCACCAGTCATCTAGGCCCCATGCTGAGTTTGTTTTATTTGGTTGAAAGCAAAATTCACAGGTAACACTTAACTTAATTTGAGTTAGTGTGTTTACAGTAGTAACATAAAGATAATTTCACTAAAACAAACTTTTTTCTTTCTTTTTCTTTTTTGGGTCTTTTTGAGACAGAGTCATGCTATGCAGTTCAGGCTGGCCTTGAGCTCACTTTGTAGTCCAGGCTGGTCTCGAATTCCCAGTGATCCTCCTGCCTCAGCCTCCAGAGTGCTGGGATTATAGGTGTGTGCCATCATGCGTGGCAATTTTTTAAACAAATAACAGCCCCCATACTTATTCAGAAGACCCAACCTTTAGTAGTGATGTTTTCTAGAACTCCCAAGATGTAGAAACATAAGGTTTAGAAGTATACATTATCGGTCTGTTCCATGGAGAAGCAGAATAAAGTCGCTCTTTGGGATCTTAGTGGGTTAGTTACAATCTCCTAACAACAGGACAGGTGAAGAAGGTCTAATTAAGCTCGTAAGGTACATATGTATATGCATCACAGTGGTACCCTCGGCTCACAAACTTGATTCTTTCCATGAGTCTGGCAGCAAAAACAAATTGGAGGAATCCAATCCAACAGTGAGGGGCTGGGGAGATAGATGGGCGGTCTAGGTGCCTGCATGGCAAGCGCAAGGACCCAGGTTCAATCCCCAGTACTGCATGCTGTGCTGGTCTTGGAACTCTGAGGGTGCCTTGCCAGCCACCGAGACCGGGCGTGGTGGTGCACGCCTGTAATCCCAGTGCTGGGAGGCTGAGACAGGAGGATCGCCAGGAGTCCAAGCTGCATAGCGAGGCCCTGTTCCAAATACATTCATGCACCAATCAATCAATCAATCAATCAATAAAAGATTTTTTAAAAAATTCAATGGTTAAGTTCAATGTTGGCCTCCTGGGGAAATTCGATATGGTTCTCGACCTCAGTAGTTTGGGTTGTAACTGGAACTGCAGGGAGAATTGGGTTTGTGCAGGTGGGAACATTATTGTTCACTTACTGACAAGATTATCCAAGATAGGATTATGATGGAAAGTGTTACCCCTAGTGAGGGTAGGGCAATTCCCAAAATACATTGTTGGTTGTGGGAATCAGATGGCAGAGTCGTATGTAGAATACAATTCTGACTGTCTGATTAAAAAACTTGGAAGAGCATTCACTCAGTGCTCCTGTTAGCTGAGCATTTGCCACACGAGCACCACGCTAGGCATCACACAGGATGAGTAAGATTGGGAAGCCCCTGTCTTTATGAGTGTTGCAGCCTAAGGGAGGTAGACTAAGCCATTACTGATTGGCTCTGCATAAAGGGATTACAGATGGAATTTGAGTTTTTCAATAGGCTCATCTGTTCTTTCTGATCTGCTTGAATGTGTACCTTTGTGTAATTGCTTCGGATCTGTGCACCTGGCTACCTAACAAATAGAGACCCGGCATACAATGTTAGAGACCCTTTGTCTCCTGCCTCTCCTCTCCCTTCCTCCCTGCTACGGCAGCAGTCACCAACATGAATTTGGAAAATACCTTCCCTTCCAGTTTGGCATGAGATTCCTCAGTGTATGTCTGGGCTTATGTGTCTTAAATATTTACATAAATGATATTATGTTATATTTACTACTCTTAAACGTTTTACTCAATGTTGTGTTTTTTCAAGGTCTACCCATTTAATAAAATTCATTCACTTTACATACGAAGCAATTCAATCTCGGGAATTCCTCAGCCACACAATTCACTCCCTTTCTTAGGAGCGCTTCTAGCGCTTTCAAATCGCTTGGTGCTTTCCTTTCTGCAGCTCCGGCAGCCTCCCACGCTGGAGAGGGTCTGTGAGCCCAGGAGTCCGGCTGAAAGGCCTGGCCTGTGCTCGCCCTCTGGTGGCAGCAGCGCGTGCGCGCAGGGGCTGTTCAGACGCTGAAACCCCGTTTTGGGATCAGGTAAGATGCTGGACTCGGATCTTCACTTGCAAGTGAGGACGCCCGGCCTGGGTGCCTGGACCTGCAGCAGCCTCAGTCCCTCAGGGCCTGAATCAGAATCAAGACTTAGAGGGTCCTGGCGGCTGAGCAGAAGGCCCATAGAGGAGCGATCTCATTTAAACGTCCGTCGCCTTTGTGTGCTGTCTTCGCCCTAGACCTGAAGGCCAAGTGGCAGGGCCTTCCAGACCCCTTTTCAAAATGTGGAGCCTTCTGAGACTTCCAGCTGTTTCTGTTCTACACCCAGTTTCCTTTAGAAGATGCCACTAAAGAGAAGACTCTGTCCCTCGTGGCCTTTCTCTTTCCCTCCAGCTAGGCTTAAAGAAGCCCAGTTAGGCTGCTTCCTCTAATCAGAAGTCTCACTCTGAGCTGAATGCTAAATGATAAAATAAGCAATCTTCATTTCTGAGGATAACCTCCTGAAGACATTTCTGTCTTGGAAGCAGAGCAATAACTTAAGCAAGATCGGTCTCAGGTCCACGGGAGCATCTTCAACCTTTAGCCCTTCAACAGATATTTGGGGTCCGATTATATTCCTAGCAATTAAAATGTGTGCCCAAATTAATGTCCTCCATGCCAAATAACCCCTGGGCCTGTGTACTCCATGCCCTTCTGCCTGGGGGAAAAAAAAATATTTCCCAATCTCTAGGCCAGCTAGACTGTGCCTATGAAGAATGCAAACTCAATTTCTTATTGACCCTGGCTCAATTTAATTATGAAGATAAATCTGATATGGGAGTTAAAAGCACAACTTGAGGTCTGGTCTTGGTAAAATAGATTGTGTTTCTATTTTTTAACCCTCCTTGGGTGATTTCTCATTTGATATCCTTGGATTCTAACTCACTGCTGAAATGATAATAATAGGAACCCTTAAGATTTGTGCTCCCCAAACTTTCATCTCTGCCAGTTGTAATCGACCCTTGGGGCTGTACAAGAGGTGACCGACAAGGAACGGAGAAGCAGAATGCTGGGCCAGCTTGGCCACTGAGGTTAGATGGAGAGTTACTTTAGCTCTGAGGCCTGGCCTTTGATCCCTGGCCTGAGGAGGCTGCAGAGACTCACCAAAGCCCACGGGCAGCGCTATCTTCCAGGAGCAGTCCATGTTACTGGGGTAGTTGCCTGGGAAGCCGGGGCTCAGGATCACCCCCTCCATCTCCTCCACTGCTCCCCCACACTGTGCTGTGACAAGGAGATGAGATGGGGGTTAGGGCAACATCGAGGAGAAAGTACAGAGCTGTACTGATATTTGGAATCTCCCTGACAACAGCTGTCTCTCACTTACTGAATCCAAAGGAATTTCCCTAAAAATTGCACCCAGGGGCAAAATGAACTGCACTACCCAGGAAGGAAAGTGTATCCTAACATGACTGCAAGTCCACAGACCCCAGGTAGGGGCTCATGACTTGGATGAACCCTTTGCGGGTCAGTAGGCTTTTCAAGGATGTGGGGGAAAAGCAACAGTGGTCTGCTCCAGGAGAACTGTGGCTGTATCTCATGCCTACCTCTCCTCTCCTTGTCCCCCAATCCACTCTTCCCAGATCACAGCAAAAGGACAGAGAGAGGAAGGGACGGCTGTCACTGTGTTCCCACTCCGCCACATACCATTCTAGATTCTCTCCAAACGTGCCTTCCATGGGGCTGAGTGGGCAGAAGGGGAGGGGAAGAGCACCTGTGAGATCACTGCTCCCTATGGGGGAGCCAGCTGCCAGGCTCTGTGAGAGCCAGTGATCCCGGGAGGGCCCAGGGTCGTCTGGTTTCATGTCATCTGACATCATGGGCAGGGGTGGGGCTCAACTGCAGCTTGGTCAGTTGACTGGGTGTCTTTTACACCTTCTGAGGAAAGTTTGTGACAGCAGAAAGAGGTTGGCCAATCTGGGAGTCACAGGAAGGCCATGGATGAGGAGAGCCAGGGAAGTGCTTCTCAGGAAGGGGGTGACTCAGATAAACCCACGAACAGATTGGTACAACCCAGTAGTTACCTGGGTTGACATGCCTGCTTTATTTCCTATGGGACTGTGGGCAAATCCTAACCTTTCCACCCCTCAGGTTTCCCCAGATACAAAAATGAAGCTGACACCAGTCCCTATCCTTCAGCATTGTTATGAAGGTGCTGGAAAGGACTGCAGCTCACGTGGAATGGGGCTGGGTACCCCTGTTGCCAACGGCAGCCGCTGGTGATATATTAATATGGTTTCCTTGGCCAAGTCTGTGTGGCATGTTCTGGGGAGCAGGGCCTAGGCTGCCAGTCATGTTCTAATCTGCTCTGCACACCAGGGAAATCACAGAAATAATTCCCTCCACTCATCTCCCATGCTATCCCAAAGTTGGCCTCGTGTGTGTGTGTGTGTGTGTGTGTGTGTGTGTGTGACCTCACAGCCACAGAACACTAGCATTCCAGTCTGTCTGAACTACCTCCTCCCAATAAACAGACTGAAATTTTCAGCCTAGGATAACGATCCCTTCTCTGAAGAGCTATCCTGGGAAAACACAGAATATCAAGCCTGGCACATAGCAGACGCTCAATAAAAGTTCATTTGCTCTTTGCCTGATTTGACTAGAAATCCCCAAGGGTCATGACCCCTTTCCTTCTGTCCACTGCTTTTCTTATTATTCAGCACAGGGTAAACAATGCAACCAAGCCATTTTATTTTATTTATTTATTCATTTATTTGGTACAGGGTCTTGCTATGCAGCTCAGATTCCTAGTGATCCTTGTGTCTCAGCCTCTGCAGTGCTGGGATTACAGGCATGTGCCACCATGCCCAGTTTCAGTGGCCAGCACAGTGTGCCCTGGGTTCTGGGGCCAGCATGGCATATGCTACTGGGGATTGAACCCGGGTCCTTGCACTTTCCAGGGAGGCTCTAAAACCACTATCTCCCCAACCCACCAAGCCAATTTCTTATTTCATGTGCGACCTGTGACACTAATTAGCAGATTTTTCTGTCTTAGAACAAAGTTGTAGGGAAAACCTGAAGTGCCTGCAAGTTTTGTCATTTGGGGCCCAGTGGGTTTGACACCTGTTGTCTGGAGTCACAATGGCCATCAGAACATTTCCAAGAGGGCAAACCTCTTGTGATGTTTCCCTTGGTGTGCAGTGGGCTGCGTATAAGTCATGGAGTAAGTCAGCTTGGAGTAAGAGTTAGAAATTACAAAAATATCGCTCTACAAAGCTAAGGATAGGGAATAGATCCGGGACACTGAACTTCCTTCTAACTTAAATTTGAGCTCTGCAATATTTCACTGAAGCCAAATCCCCAGAGAATGGGTTTGCGGGGGCCGAGCATTCCGGGCTGTCTTACCAATGCAGAGCGGAGGGGGGTAGTTCCATCGCCGCACAGTCCCAGGCATGCAGGAGATGTGGGCGTGGCCCTGGAAAAATCAGGAACAGGGGTTGGGGGATCAGCCCCCGTGGCACAATCTTCTCTACAGCCCAGAACCAGGCCTCATTCAGGGCCTTGAGTTCAGGAATGAGATTCGCAAAGATACATGGGTCCACTGTGGGAGCGAGGTAAAGCTGAAGGTGGGGGGAGATTCGGGGGAAGGACAACTGTTAGCAGCCATTACTAAAGAATTCTCATTACTGAAGGTTTCCTTCTGCGATTGCTTTAATTACTAAATTCCCTCATGGCCTTCAAAGGAAAATTTAATTTTCCTAAAGCCCAATCCAACCTGAGTTTGCAGGAACCCTTTTGAGTTGGCTTTTGCCAAACGCGTGAAAGTCAGCACAGTTTGTCTTTTGAGTGAACAGCTCCAGGAGGAGATCATGGTCCCTGTCATCTCGGGGAGATGCCTGTCCCTGTCCTGAGGTGCTGACAGGAGGTACCTGGAGGGCATATCCTGGCTCGCACTGGAAAGACACCACATCGTTCACCAAGTAGCGCTCGCCGGTCTTCACACCGTTGCTGGGCACAGCCGGTTCTGGACAGCTGCTCAGGCCCACGGCTAGACAGGACACAGACAGAGGGAGAGGCAGATGGACAAGCCTGGCAGGTCAAGGTGACAGCAGACTGGGCTGCCGCTGGCAGTAGGGAGGGCAAGGGCCCTGGAGGCCGGTGCTTCCAAATTCTCTTCACCTTGCAGCATGCAGGAGACTAGAATATCTGCATGGCACGAGGGCTGACAGACCAAAGCCACCTGGGGTGAAGGGCATCAGCTCAGGGACCCTGGGGGCCCTTCCCGCCTACTGAGCTCAGCATGGGGCGCTGAACCCTGGCTGCAGACTCTGGGGGACTTGCTCCCTCATTCCTCCTGCCCCTATTCCTTCTCCTGCCTTTCCTCCTTCTTCCTGTCTTAGAAAACAGTTCCTGTAGGCTGATGTGCTGGGAGAGGCCTCAGAGAAGGCACAAAGAAAAGAGAGCATCCAGGAGACAGGGACTCCTGTGGTACCCAGAGCTTAGTATGGTCTCCCTCCTCTGGGCCGACTATTGTGAGAGAAGTTTGCAGGTGGGTCAGGTCCTCCATTGCCCTGCAGTATACTGTCTGAGTGCAGGCACCGGAGCCCACCTGCAGGTGTGGGCACAGAGAGCATTCAGAATAAATCCCTCTGGGCTGGTAAACTGGAGGTGGCAGGCTAACAGACTTAGAAGGAAACTGAGACCCGGCCACACACCGAGTCTCCCCCTATCCCACTGTGGGCTTCTCTACCTAGGCCACAGGATAGAAGGGTGAGGTGTTGATAGTCAGTGTGGTTGGGTTTGCCCTGGGCATTGGCCTGTGGGGTCTGAGGCTCGGAGAAGGCAGCTTCTGTCCTCTGGTAGTCCCCTGACAGTCACAGGTTCCCTGAGCAGCTGCCCCCCACTGCCTACTGCCTGCAGAGTCAGGTGCTGTGGAGAAGGAATGGGGAAGGACAGGTCATCCTGGGCCATCAGCCCCCCACCCCTCTCAGTGCAGCAGCTGGCAAATCTTCGGGCCACGTTCTGAGATGACACTGCAGTAACTACGTCTTTTTTTTTTCTTCTATCCTTCAGAGAGAAATTTATGTGCAATGAAATGCATAAAATATACAAGCACGTGTTGTGATCTTCAAGTGTAATTGTCATTATTGCAACCGTTTGTGGGCTGCATTTTAACATGTGCTTGCACCTGTAAAACCCCAGCCCCTGTGGCAGCCTCAGAGCCCTGCGGTCCATCAGAAGTTCCCTCCCACTCTCCCAGGCAGTCCTGCTCTCTGTGCGCTTTTTGCAAATGAACGTGATGCTTGCAATGAGGCTGTTTGGGTCTACGTCTAAAGCCCTCATCAGCTTTATGAGATCCTGAGGACGAAGATTAAAATGGCCCTCAGACTGAATCTGAGGTGCTTCATCTCGGCTGGCTTCTGGTGTTTTTCTCCGTCAGGCACCTCATTATTTAGTGGGGTGATTGCAGCTTAGTGACTTGAGACACATTCCTTTGCACGGAAGGAAAAGGAGAGAACAAGAAAAAAGGAAAAAAAAAAAAAAAAAAAGCAAAATGGAGGAAGAAGGAGAGGGACAGAGAGGAGGCCGTTCTAATTATCCTTACACTGCACAGCTGGGTCTTTCTTAAGCTGTGCTCACGACCGAGGAGCACTTGCTTTTTTATCCTATGTAATTTATGATCGTTGGAAGTGTATTGTTTCATTTCCATTTCAATTAAATAAAAACTAAATCTGAGTCATAGCACTAGATGGGATTTTCTAGCACACTTGAAAACCATTCGCCTCTACAATAGCAGCTAATTCTCTACCTTCTGCACCCTCTTTGAAGATTATCAAGAAAAAACATTAACTAGAGGGTTCTGGCCTCAAAGAATTCCAGACTCCAAATGTCCCTGGGGACTGTTTTTCCTTAGCTGTTCACGTCACGAAGGACAGCGCATAAGAAATGCCAGCCTTGCCTGTAATCCTAGCTCTTGGGACGCTGTGAACATGCGGGTCGCTATGTGTCTGAGTCTGATCTAATAGCAAGACCATGAACACCCTGTCGATCCTTCCCTAAAATACAAAAAAAAAAAAAAAAAAAAAAAAAAAAAAAAAAAAAAAAAAAAAAAAAAAAAAAAAAAAAAAAAAAAAAAAAAAAAAAAAAAAAAAAAAAAAAAAAAAAAAAAAAAAAAAAAAAAAAAAAAAAAAAAAAAAAAAAAAAAACCCAGCCTCGAGAACTGCCAACTCCCTTGGACAGAGAGAACACAAGGTTGGGTTTTTCCTGGGAAAGAGCAGTTGAGTGACAAGGGGATTTAGGAAGGAAGCATATCTTTGGAAGAAAGAAGAAGCAATGATTCTAGGGGACATTTAGGCCTCAAATAAAAGTATTAGATAAACAAAAGTGGAGAGAACAGAGAAGAGCAGATAAAATGGAAAATGTGAAGGACTTGAGAAGCCCGGAGTTTTCACTCTAGTGGGGCAGTGAAGACTTAGCTCCAAGTGCGGAGGAAGCTCTCAGATGGCTCTGTCTTGTCCTCTACCCCCCGTCTTTTCTATAAGCTGCCCCCAGGTCTCTCTCACCATGCACACTAGCTTTTCCAGGTGTCGGGCATCCAGCCAGATCCTACTCCTTCGGTTACCCGGATGAGGTTCAGCCTTCTAGGGGACCCAGATGAGCAGCTGCATGACACTTGCTGCTGGGCGCATCAGAGCTTGGATGGGCTCATATTGTCCCAGATGGGCAAGCCAAGCATGCCTTCCCCTACCTCTTGCTTCTCAGGAAAAGCTAACTCAGGCATCCACTTCGGCAAGGCCTTACCTGGCAGGGCTTAGACCCCACCCGTCGTCTGTATTTCCTTCGCTTATCAGGTTGCACTAACAGAGACTGCTTCCCTGTCCATCCCTCCCCCTGGGCCTTGTGTCTATTCAACTTTGCTCTGTGAGCACCAAACCCAGGCCTCGGCACATTGCAGCTGCTCTGTGCTGCTACCTCTACAAGGTCGGGTGCTGTTCTCTCTTTGGCTCCATTGCTCTTCCATCCAGACACATCCATGAGGGCAACATCCTGCAGTGCTGGGGTGCCCTTCACTCTGCACCTGCCCCTCTCTAGAAGACCGGGAGGGGCCTGACCCTTCTTGATCTGGTTTAGTTGTACTAAAACCCAGCAAAGCACCTGACATGTTGTAAATGCTCCCTGGTTATTTGCTGAATCCATAGGTGAAATGCTGCTCCCTGCTTAGTCTTTCCTACACCAGACATGGGATGGGGCAGGGCACAAAGTCCTAGCAGGAACACAGCCTCCCCAGAAACCTTTTTCTTTATTCCTCAGAAGGTACGGCCATAGTTCTTCATGTCAGAAATTGATCAGATAGGGATGTGGGGAGTGAGGATGCGTAAGTTTGAGCCTGGGGGGGAGAAGACTTGTAGAGGAGCCATGAAACTTCTCCTGACATAAGGAACTTGGATGACAGTTACTCACAGAGTAGGGAATCAGAGAGGCCAGTTTGTAGGACTAAAGAAGAGCACCTCTGTTTTCCTACATCCTAAAGTCTATACTTAGGCTGAGACCAGTGATCTAGCCCCTTGCCCACTCCACATGTGGATATGGAAGGAACACACATTTTTGAGAATATAGGGTTTAGACCTTTGGTGGAACCCAGCTTTCCCATACTTTTGGATCTTCTTTGAGCCTAGGTCTGTGGGAAGGCTTAAGTGGAATGGAGAAGCTAAAGCCCCAGTGTAACCCCTGTCCTAGTGGTACCCAGTGACCTTCCATCATCACCCCAAAACCCTGCGCTCTCACTTTTGTACTCCAGGTGGAAGCCGGCAGCAGACACGCTGATATCCGAGTAGAAGTGCAGATAGAGCTGGTTGGAGGTGCTGTTCAGGAGGGCAGGCACAGTTGTCCCTGAGCAAGAAAACCAGTGTCAGCTGGGGGTAGCCTTCAGCTCTTCCCTGTTCTTCTTGCTTCTGCTGCACATTGACGTTCTGCTCCCAAGCTTCCCAAATGGATCCCCATTATCAAACCCACCAAATGACAGCTAGAACCTTGACAGTGCCAGGTTTCCAGTAGCCAAGAGAGGACAAATTCCAAACTACCCCCTAGTGTCTGCAGAAAGGGGAGCTCCTCAGGGCCCCGGGCATTTGGTTTCCTTCAAAATGATTCCTATATATCTATAATTATCTGGGAAAATCAGCAATGTAGACATTTTCCCTGGGGGCATAGGATTTCTTTTTAATGTCTTGGCAGCATGGAGTTATGAGTCTAGCAAATTTAGATGCTGTCTTGGCTTTTAGACAAAGACATATACCAAATTCAGGCAGAAGCCCGCCACTGGACTGGACACTGGTGTAGCCATGTTGGAAAAACAGTTTAGTTATTATGTGACCTACAAACTATTTCTAGGTGCGTACCCCAAACGTGACCACACAACCTGCATGGCACTGCTCAGAGCATTATTTGTAATGCCCCAAGTGAGAAACAGCCCAAACACCCACCAACTTAATGAATGGATATGGTTTATCCATCCATGAAGGACTGACTCCTACTACCACTTGGTGAAATTTGCAAACATCATGCTGAGTGAAAGAAGCCAGACAGAAGGTGACACGCTTTATGGCTGCATCACTTTGAAATGCCTGGACTAGGCAATTCCACAGATAAAAAGATTAATGGTTGCAGAGGCTGGGTGGGGGAGAGGCAGAATGTTCTGGAATTAGACGGTGGAAATGGTGGCGGAATCTTGTGAATATACTAAGACCCGCCAACACGTACACTTGAAAACGATGAAGTGTAGAGTTTGTCACCACTGCTTGATGACAGCGGTGATGCTGCTGCCACCTATCCCAGCCCTCCCAGCAGAAGCCACTGCTTACCCGAGAAACTCCCCAGCATGGTCACAGTGTTGTCTGCACCGTCAAACACTTCCAGAGAATCCCAGTTCTGCTCGGTGACAAAACTGACGACTTGGATCTGGGAGGGCAGAGGGATGGAAGTGTTGCTGATGTCCTTCCCTTCCTGTTCTTCTCCTTCCTCCATATGGTTAATTCAATGTATTGAGCGCCTACTCTGGGCCAGACTGTGCTTCTCATAAAAGTAAGGTACATTCTTTGCAACCAGGAGCTCACTGTGCCGTGGGCAAGGCAGATGTGGAATAAATGATCACAAGACAGGGGTGTACTTAGCAAAGTAGAGAGCAGGGGAAAAACAATTGAAGGACCTGGAAACACCTCCGTCTGCTTTCTCCTCGTCTCTGGAATGTTCCTTGGCTTTTCCCAGTTATCTGGCTTGACTACCTCACCATGAATCAGCAATCCAGTCCTTCTCTTCTATGACCAGGACACCACTTCTCTTGGCCTGGGGGGCTCTGGGGCCGCTCCTGTGCCTCAGTCCATTGGGTTCTCAGCCCTGGGCATTGGGTAGGCCCAGTTGAGTTTCCAGAACTCAGGCTCAAGTGCGTTGGGCCAGGTAGGTGCCTGGTGGTTCTCATGCTTTCCTGGGCCTAGTGCTGCACTCCTTTTCCTTGGCCATTATATAGCCCCTACTTTCCCCACAACCTTGAGGAGAAAGACTCCTTAAGCCATTTGAATAACCTTTCTCAAGAACCTGTCATCGTCATACTTCAATTCCAGGCCCACTTCCTTCTTTGAGTCTGCCTGACTGGCCCAGGCCACAGCCTCTTTCTTCCTTTCTGAGCGCTCTGTCAGCCCCTGCCCTGTTCCTACCTGGATGCCAGCACCTTCAGGGACCACAATCTTCCACACGCAGTTGAGGCTGTTGAGGTAAGGCTCAGGGAAGCCAGGTGACAGGATGGTGCCTTTGCGTTCTGTGAGATTGCCTCCACAGGGGACTGGGAGGAGAGGCAGTGCCTGTCAGACTTCTAGCTTGGCTTTGTGGCTCTTCCCCCGCACCCAGGCCTCTGATTGTAACTCCTCCCCTCCTCTCCTTCAGGCCTCCAAGTCCCACCTTCTATTCTTGACCTCCTCTGTGACCTTTCCCCAGACAACCCTCCTGGAGGAGCCTGGACCCCTGCGCTTCCTTTCACAGGTTTCACCCAGCTCCTCTTGCTGTGTCTACACCGAACCACAGGATCAGTGAGCTGGCTGGGTAGGGCAATCTACTTATGTTATGGAGCTAGGAGGGACTACTGTGTGTCCTGGGGCATCTGTAGGGATTTCCCCTCTCCCCAGTGAGCCAGGACTACCCAGACCTTCCTCAGTGCTGGTTGTGTGGGGACTCACCCACGCAGGTTGGTGCTGAGATGTTCCACTGTGCCAAGGCTCCTGGCACAGGGAGGCACTCGATCTCTGGGGATCCCTGCAGGGCATAGCCAGAGTTGCATTCGAAGCGGATGATGGCCCCCACTGAGAAGTCGCTGCCCAGCCTCTTGCCATAGCGAGGTTCTGGCACAGAGCTGCACTGCGTGGCGCTGGTTCGGGGCACGGCTGCAGGAGACAAGGGCACCGAGGGGCAGGCCTCACTCTTCTAGAATCTGGGCCAGGGATGCACACAATGGGACTGGAACACACAGTCTGAATGGGGCCCTGGAAGGATGAGGCCACTCTGGTTTAGGACAAGGGCTGAGTCTTTCCAGGGGGAGGCCCATTTTACTAAACATAGCTGGACACACAAGGCTGTGACACAATTTCCAGGAGCCAGAGGGGTAATGAGAATCCCCTGGGCCAGACTTTAGGCCCAGGTGTGCTTCCCCAGTAATACCTGGGGCTATCCAGGGTCCCATGCTCCCCAACAGGGAGAAGGGCTCTTTCTTCTCCATTTTCATTGTCTTTGGCCTGCCTTTGGCCTCTCCTTCTCATGCACCTACAACCTTGAGTAGGCCCTGCTTTTCATGACCTGCTCACAGTGGCAGATTGTGTGGGCCCTTCATCCAAGCCCTGGGGAAGGATTGGCCCCCCACAGGAAGTGCACCTCATCCTGTGCAAAGTGGAGTGCACAGGGCTAGGCTTGAAACCTGAGCTCTACAGATGTAGATGCTCTCCTGCATGAGGGGAGGCTGGGGCTGCAGGTCAAAACCTGAATGCTCCAAGACATTGCCTAGAAGGTCAGTAAAGGTAGGGACGGACATGAGCTCTGCTTGATACCAGTTACTTTGTGAGCAGTTTTTTAATCCTATCAGTGAAGAGCTAGTATTACCTTCATTTTAAATGTGCGTAAGACTCCAAGATATCGAGGAGCTGGGCAGGGCATCTGATCTCAGAGTTTACGTTTTCACCACACCTTTAGTGTATCTCATAGACAAAACCAAGCCTCAACAATAACTGCAGAATGGATTGGGGTGGGACAGGGATGGGTAGGAGAAGGAGTTGGCTTCTTGTGTATGATTTTCTTTCTTATTCAACATAGATTTTGGGCTAAGAAATGTCTATTGGGTAAATTAGTGTATAAAATTCAATGGAGTGTCAGAAGATTGCCCCACAGACTAATAATTGCCTCAAACATCCCAAAAGAGACGCTCCGAAAGGGGGAGCAAAGGTTTTTATTTCCTGGGAGTCACAGGGGAGCTATGGTGCCCACACCTACATACCTTGGTAGACAAAGTGGAAACCTCTGGCTGGTGCTGGGCCTTTAGCACTGAACTTAATGAGAACTTGATTGGAGGTGGCCAAGGGCAGTGATTCTCCTGCCAAGACAAGAGGTGATGGAGAGAGGAAGATAGTGAACCCAGCAGTGAGATACAATCCTGGCCACAAAGGAGGGGTAGCCAGTACTTTACACAGCAATACACTCCATACCACAGGCCTTCCAGAAATAAACCCTTATCTTTTGCTACACTGTGCAGTTTACAGAAGGCTTTCACTTCTGCGGTCTTACATTGTCCTGTCGTAATGTGAGGGTGGTATGACAGAGTTCAGTGGCCCTTACTTAACAGAGCAAGACAAAGAGGTTCAATAAGACTATATGATCTTCCTGGAAAGGAGACAATGGCTACAGCTGCTAAAGTTCCCTAAAGAGATGGGTAGAATCACTGTTACCAAGATGCCTGGTGGTCCACTTGGTCAACATTGATCTGATCAAAAAAGGCACTGCCTTCTGAGAAGGAGGGTCCTGTGACCATCTGAGAGCAGCTGGCCTTTTCCAGGCCTCCTGGGAAATGATGGATGAGCAATGTGACAGTATAATTAATGTACTGCTCATGCTAGGATACTATATTAGTAATTACACTGGGACAACCAAGTGGAGGCTGGGCCTGTCTCAGGCAAAGCAGGATATACTGTCTTTCAGCTTGGACTCCAGGAAAATATTGAGGGAAAACCTACATGGGCACTGTAAGCTAGAAGAGGTGGGTCACCTTTGTAGCAGGAAATAAAGACATAGTTCTGCACATGTACAAGTGGGTGAGGGAAAGACAGTGCCTTCTGGCCTAGGAGCCATGAAACACAGCTCTGCTCAGCATCCTCTTCCTTCAGAGGCCAAGAGCAAACATGGTGTCATGCAGGAGCATGGCTACTACGCATGCACGTTGTCCTTCTATGATCTTAGTGACCCTGAAAGCGGCTGGGACTCTGCCCTCAGAAAGGAAGTAGGGGTTACAGAAAACCAGGCTACCTCTCCACAGTGAAGACAGCTGGGGTTTCCGGCCACCAAGGAGCCGTGGGGTGCCATTTTGGGGGCATCCATCAGTGCTTCCAGAAATCTCATGTGATGCCCTTACCCTTATGAAGTAGAGGGCCTTTTGCATAGCTCATTAGATTTACATATGTCTAGATGCTCGTCCCTAGCTAGGAGTTATTGTTCCAGCTACCTTTTGGCTGCCAGAACAAAAACAAAAACAAAAACAAAACCACTCACAAAGACAAAGCTCCCCCTTCATTGTCACTGCCTTTGTTAGCTCCTCTCAGCAAAAGTGGATGGAGAAAATAGATTTTCTGTCCTCCCACCATTTGGTCTAACAGATGTGGATTCAAGCTCCAGAGCCTATGTTGACTTTGGCCCTGGACATATAGACCTCCTTTTCCATGGAAAACACAGAGGAATACACTAGACATAGAAAAAACCCTCAAGGGCTGGCCAGATAGCGCAGTGGATTAAAGCACTTGCTTAGGCAGACACAGGGACTTGGGTTCGATCCCTGGCATGCCAGGCAGGCACTGCCCCCCTGGGGGGAGGTACTGAGATAGTCATTGAGACTGGGAGTGGTGGTATTCGCCTGTAATCTTAGTGCTTGGGAGGCTGAAAATAGGCAAATCACTGCGAGTCCGTTCTATGTAGTGAGACCCTGTATTAAAAATACAAGTAAAAAAAACCTCAAAGTTTTAAAAGAGAGGGCTACTCTCAGAAGTTGAAGCAAATGCTTTTATGTGAAGTGCAACAAAGATCAGGTTAAGAGAAATCTCAGAAGGTTTTCAGTCATGGTTATCTGCTAGTAAATCGAGTTTGGCATCTATAAAGTCAGAGGAGGAAGACATGCTGAAAGCAGGATCTAAGATGAACAAAGGCTATGGAGGAATGAGGGATGCTAACCAACGACTTTTGGATTCTGCAGAAATCAAACAGCTAAGCAAGATGAAATTTTGGAAATTTTCCAAGGATCCACAGAAAAAGAGTAAAGATTATCAAAACAATGAGAGAAATAATATGGAAGATAGATGAGAAAAGTCCAACAAGCATATAGAAAATCTCCGGGAAGGAAGGCAGGCAAGTTGAAGGAGAAATGTAATTTAAGAAGGATGATATGTTCCCTAATGCTCGAGGTCCAGACCACAGGGACTGCAGTCTGATTAGTGGAAGGAGCTTCCCTCTATGAAAGCATGTCCTAGGGGGCTGTTTCATTTTTTTTAAAAGTAAATAAAAATAATGAAAACCATATGAACAAAAAGCATAGGCTACTTACAAGGACAAAAAAAGTCATCTTAGATTCCAATTGGCCTATAATATTAAATGTTGTCATGCAGAGAGATAAGTGCTACAGCTTCAAAAGATAAAGTGTGTGACCCATAACATGATCTGCAGCTGAGCTGTCACTTACACGACACGTCGGATGAAGACGTCTCATTCATGCAAGGTGCTGGGAGTACCATACTTAGGAACTCTCCTGAAAGAAAGAACTAAAGGAAGGGAGTGAAAGGCTATCAGGGAAAAAACTGAGCCCGGAAAGGATGGTTAATGTGAAGTAACCTGTCAAGGAGGTAATGGCACTAATGCAATTATCCAACCTTTCTCAGGGAAGAAATTGGTAATTTTAAAATAATTACCAAGCACATTAATATAAAAGCCCAAATGGAATAATGTGTACCTAAGAGCTGGGTAGGTATACAGGAGAGCACGAAAGCAAAACAACACAATCAAAAAAGCACACAGAGGAAGTTGATGGATATCGGGCCAAATATTTCAATTTCAGAAGAAAAAAATAATCTTTTAAAAAATGCTCCTGGGAGAAATGAGGAAAGACAGGCAAGGCAAACACAGATATCAAAAGTGTGAGAAATGCGAGAAGACAAACATACCACAATTATTGTGGGAGATGCCTTAACATAACATCCTTGATTATTGATGTAGCAAATAGAAAGAAATGAAGATGTTAAGTAACAATTCTTAGGGTTTTTTCTCAACCTCAGTACACTTTAGGGATACATTTCAATCCCGTGTCTCATTGCCAGTGTTTCTCCAAATGAGTACTTAAATGATTCTCTGAGTTATGTTAATGCTGATACCTTCGGGTCTTCTGTATCTGTCTGCCTGTCTGTCCATCCATCCATGCATCCTTCTTATTTCCTAGTTCTACTGATGTTGTATACTGTATCTATACCTATATTTCTATCCATATTTATAACTGTAGGTCCTAAATTATCTGTCTGTCTTGAAAAAGCATCTCACTGAAGAGATCTTGATGTACACTTTTGTTGAGTGGGTGGTGGTAGTACTGAAAATCATTTGGTGGAGATTCCCTGATAGATCTGAATGACAAAAGTCACTAAGATTGATCTCATAGCTGCTTCAGTGCTTGTTTACTCCTACCAACAAGTCCAGAGAGAAGAATTTTTTCTTTTTATTGTACAGGTGAGGAAACTGATGCTTAGCCAGGGCTATGCTGTGCTCACCATCACCTAGTGAGAAAGGAGATTGTAGCCAGGAGGCTGAAAAGCGTGAGTCCGCCCCTCTCTACCCTACTGAGAACACGAGTCTCAGATACTGAGAGAGTTAAAAAAAGTCTTTGGCCACTGAGAATAGGAGAGGCTACGTCCTTCCAATATATGACAATACAAATAGAAATGAATACAGAATTTAAAGTAGCAAGAACTAAAATCCAAGTTCTTGACTAGGCAAGGTGAGACATGCTCAGCCAGCTGTTACAGTTTGTACCTGGATGTCCCCCCAGAAGTGTCATGTGGTCCTGGGGGCAGGCTTTTCTGAGGTGGTGAACTCTAGAGTTTGTGACCGGTTCACTGTGTAGTGCTGGGATTTGGGATACGAGGGCTACTCCTACCCTAGGGTGGGCAGCCTGCATGCAACATAACGGAGGAAAAGAGGGTTGCTCTTCTAACTTTTTGCTTGTTGCTCCATGCACTACTACCCCTCTGCCATGCCTCCCTGCCTTGGAGCCAGCTGAGTGTGGACGGAAACCTCTACAAACTGTGAGCTACATACACCTTTCCTCCCTTAACTTTGGGTGTTGAGTAATTTTGTCTCAGCAACAAGAGTTAAGTAACTAACACAACTACTCTTGGCTACTTAGAAAGTGATGGTGATGGAAACAGTACATACCAAAATTTGTGGCATGAAGCCAAAACTCAGTGTATTGCTTTAAACATGCTGTGCATTACACAGGGAAAATAACAAGCCAAGCCCTCAATTCAAGAAGTTAGAACAAAAAGAACAAACTAATTTGGAGAAACAAAGAAGGAGAGAAATTATGAAATAAAAGCAGAATCTAATTAGAAAATAACATCAACAAGCTCCACTAAGGAAACTCCAATTTTGATGAACTAGAGAGATAAAAACTTAAAAATAAATAAGATACCCCACAAAAATCTCTAGCCCAAAATTTCAAGTACAACCAAGAAATATAGGATTCACATAATAAAGGCAGGGGCTAGAACTACAAAATAAAGCCTATTAATTATCACTGTAGTCTATATGTAAATTGTACTGTTACATTTATGAGAGGTCATGGAATAAATATTTTATTAAAAGATACATTGTCAATAGTAAAATTAAAGCAATACACACAAGTGAGCCAGTAACTGTGGAAGAAAACAAAAGAAAAATCATAAAATTAGAACAAAAGAATTAGCTGGCAATGTTGGCACTATTTCGGAGAGCTCAAAGACTTCACTATACAAAAATAAACCAAAATGCTAGTCTTGGAATTTACTAGTGAAGAACAGTTAAAAAATACAGCGAGGGGAGGGGAAGATATATTTTTAATACCAACAAAAACTATAACCAAAAATATAGATGAAATATCCAGGAATAAAGTTAATAAAGAACAAGTACTGCTTAAATGGGAACTATAATACCTCCTGAGAGGCTACAGAAGATAAATAAACATAGAGACATGCACCACATTCCTGGAAAGAAATGTTAATATAAAGAAGTGAGTCATCTCAGTGTGGCCCATTCATTTTATGAAATTTGATGTAATCTTGACAAAAGATTTCTAAATTTTACTGGAAGACAAGAATAGCTAACAAAAAAATTCAGGAAAAATTTGGGATTGATAAGACCTTGCACACATATAAAATCACCATGGCATTAAGCACTCTGATACTGTTACAATAACTAAATCTGATACAAGAACAAAAAGATACTTGGGTGCAATGGGTAAAAAGCTGAGGAACAGACTGTTTATAAAAATTTAGAATATGGAAATCTGGCATTTTGAGAATTGGTTAGAGTCTTTGTATCAAATAATGACTCAAAATAAATTTGAAAGGTAGTAAGGCAAAATGAAGCAAAAGGAAAATACACTAAAAAGAAGCAAAAAGAGACACAGAGGAATATGTATTTGATCAGCATAAAAACCAAAGGAGAAAAGTATAAAAGAAAACACTGATAGATCTGATATCATGGGATGTTAACATTTTCTGACATTAAAACATATCCTGGAGTAAATTAAACAGCAAATAACAAAAGGGAGGGCAGATACGCAATCTAGACAAAAGGTTGTTTTTCTGTGTAATATATGCTCATAATAATATGGCATCCCACTCAATAAATACAAAAACAAATGTTAATAGAAAAATCAACACAAACTAAGAGACAAAAAACCCACGGACCGATAAGCACATTATACAAAGGTTAACACCTACCGAGTGATAAGAAGGAAATTAGAAAATGAGATTCCCATTTTCACTTTTCAGACCGATGATGCTTTTGGCTTTTTAATTACCTACTTTCATGAGAAGAGAGCATGCCCTCTTATTCACTACTGGTGAACAAAGTGGCAAGATCTTTCTGGAGAAGCATTTGATAATCTGACTCGAAAGCCTTAATGGTCTCATATATCTTTTAACTTAGTCATTCTGCTTCTAGGGATGCTAAGGCAGTAGGCAGAGATGTGCATAAAGATATCTGTATGTTCATTGAATTACTATTCAGAAGAGTAACAAAGTAGAAACAATCTAAAGGGAATATAAATGGAATGCATTACATAAATCTTAACTGTATGAGGGACTACTAAGCAGCATTTAGAAATGCTGTTATAAAGAAAAAATAATGGCAGGGAAAAGTTCACAGTGAGTATTTCAATAAAAATGTGTATGTTTGCTTAAAAAAATAAAACGCTTAATAGATTAAGCCTAAATATATAAAGACTAGGAGAAAATATACTGCATCTTATCAGTGGCTCTTTCTGGGTGGTTTTTATTTAAGTTCTCCATTATGATTACTTTTGTTTTGCCCTTAGATTTTCTGCAGTGGAAATGCTGCATGTACAAAGGTTGGGTGCAAACACAACAAATAGGAGCACAGAACAGGTGTGTGCGGGCTTCCCTGGTGTGTATGGGGACATTCCGGAGCGCTGCGACGTGGCCAGGGTGCCTGCAGAGCATCACTCTTCATGGGGACCCATGAAGCCAGCCCAGCCCTGGGTACCTGTGTGGGAGCCCGAGAGGGAGCTGAGGAGCCGCGAGTGCTGGCTGTGACCATCGTGCACCTCCACCACGTCATTCAGCGCCGTGTGAAAGAAGGCAAACTGGCCAAATACCACTGTGGAAGAGAAAGGACAGGGAGACCTCGGGTGAGAGCCCGGCCAGCCTGCGCGGGCGCAGAGAGGCCAGAGGTCTAGAGGCCGCCGGCCAAGAGGGCGGCCCAGAGGCAGCCGTGGGCCCACATGCTGACTGCTTGCTGGTCTCTTACTGGCCCTTTCACACATTAGCTAGAACAGCTGGGCACAGGGAGGCGGGGAGCTGGATAATCTGCATCACCTTCTCCACAGGGGCCAGGACAACACCGAGGATCACACAGAAGGACAGGTGCATGCTGGGGCACTGAGTCAGCCTTATTCCTTTCCAGACTGCAGCTGCAGCAGCTACACAAGGCCACGAAAGGGCTTTTGGTAGCCCCTCATTTTCCACATGTCCTCAGGACCCCACATTCTCCTTTACTTTTTCTTCAATGACCCTACTACGGGGGCAGTCCTGGGATATAAAACTCCCTCTGCAGTAAAGACAAATGAGGGTGGGGGGCAGGGCCTGCCCCTAATGAGCAACTGTCTCCCGAGCAAGCAATACTTCCACTGCATTTCTCCAGGAGGGAATACAACACATATTAGGCCTCTACTGGATGCCGGGTACCACACTTGCGTGTGTACCATCTTCTTTGATTTTTCCAGGGAGTATTCATATTTCGCAGCCTGGGAAACTAAGGCTCTGAGCTTAAGAGTTCCCTAGGGGTACTCAGTTCTCTAGGAGTACCCAGCAGAAGGGTCTAAAAGTGGGACCCTAATCAGACAAGGCCTAAGGGCTCTGCCATCTGATGGGTCTTCAGTCCACCTGAGTAGGGTTTCCCATGCCTTCTCCTCTCTGCCAGTCACTGCAGACAGGGTCCTTCAGGCCTGGAGTGGGGGAACAGGTTCTGTCCAGCTACCTGCTGGCCCAGCTCACTCTGCCCACACCTGTCACTCAGTTGGCCTGGTGCACTGAGGGCAGGAGCCAGGGCACCCTGCTCTGCACCTCATCCCAGCAGGACTGATCTGCAGCCCCAACCCCTGGGGATATCTGGCCTCCTCTGGTTTAGCCAGGTCCTCACCTAATCTGTACCCTGGCTTCTTGCCAGCCCCACTGTGCCCTCCTTCCCTCTCCTATCCAATGCAGCAGCTGTCCAGCCTGGGAGGCTGCTGTGGCTGGTGCCACAAAGGCAGTGGATAACAGAGAAGCCTGAGAAGGAGCTGCCCCTTTGGAATGAGGAGAAAGAATTGGGAAATAAAATCAAACCCAATCAAAAGATCCTTACCATAGTCCTTGGGCACAGTGACAAAATATAAGCATGTCTGTCCGCTGGTGTAGTTCTGGGGGTAGTGGGGTGACAGGACCACTCCATCTGAGCCCACGTACTGCCCGCCACAGGGGGCTGAAAGAGAGGCCATAGGGAGAGCCAGGTGACCTCATGGGCCTCATGTCTATTGCCTGTTGTCCCATCTGTTCTTAGATGGAGCCTTGGGTCCTGCTGAGGCTGCCCTGATAGCTCTAAGTATGGAGAAAGGTCGTTTGAGGACATTGCCCTGTCCTGCACAAGGACATCCATCCCTGGCTTGGCCTGAAGGCCATCCTGGTATTATCAAGGACCTGCCTGGGCACAAGCCAGCCTTTGCCCACTAACTATGGACACTGGGTTCATTTCCTGAAGGTAATCACAAGGCCCTCTGGCCTGTATGGGGGACCCAGAATGACCAGTTGCTTCCTGGCTGGTTATACCTGGGTGGTTGGGGTCTCGTGAGCAGGAGGCATATATTTTCTCATCCAGACTAGCCCACCAGGAGCCACACAGCCCAGGCACCTTACTCCCATCTTTGGTGTCAATTTCCCCACAGCAAGGGGACCACTGGGCTTTTGCATGTGGTGGGGTCTCCCTGCATGTTGGAGCTTCCAAAGCTCTTTCCTACTCTTACTAGGATCCTCTGGTGAACCTGAGCCTATACAGAATCGTTCATTTCATGGTCTGACCTTACCCAGCTGACTGCAAGGATGTTCCCAGGTCCTGGTGCAAGCCCAGGGCTTCCCTGAACTCCCTTGTGTGGGAGTGTGCTCCCAGGGCGGCATATCTGTAGCTTTCGTGAGGACACGAAAATTGATCTGAATAGGGACACTACATGATTGGAAAGAAGGATAAAGACCTGGTCAGTTAGGAGCTGTTCCCCTTCACAGCAAACTTAAGGTCACCTGGTCCTGCTAGCAGGGGTCACCTTTGAAGGCCATGTCCCTTCCCTTTCCCCTTTCATTCTACCTCCCTTGGTCCTCAACCACCCCTCACCCTCTGCCTGCCAACCTGTGCAGACTGGTCGTGGGTTGTTCCATGTTGGCTTCCCGTCAGGCCCCAGGATGCAGCTGAGAGTGGAGGAGCCCTCGACCTCATAGCCCCCATGGCAGTAGTAGGTGACAGATGAGCCCAACTTCAGGTCGGACCCCACACGGGTACCGTTCTTGATGGAGCCAGGGTCAAAGCATGACTCCCGTGGGTTTTCTGAAAAAAGACACACACACACACACACACACACACACACACACACACAAATGGATCATTAGTGGCCTATTCCTGTGGGAAGTTCATAAGGACTTCAGGATTGCTGGTCCTGTTTCCTTCAGACCCAGGAACTTCTCTGATCCTTGACTAGACATTCATGACTGTATATTGTTTTGTTGAAGCTTCCCCCTTCTTTCCCTCCACATCCTTGCAATGAGAGTGAGCACTGCTCTAAATGCTGGAAGCTGAGGTCTTCAGCCCACAGTGGTGGTAAAGTATGGTAGAAAGTCAGTACTTGGGCAGAGCCCACCCTTCTGCTCATCTCTGACTCCATCCTCAGAGGGAAGTGGGGTGATGGTCTGTTGATGGAGACGGCTCTTTCTCTTCCTCTCCATCCTTCACCTCCGTGTGCTATTGGTTGAGGGTGGAGCTGCCCAGCTACATCAACCTACTATAGACACCAGCACCAATAACTGGCACTGGATTTACTCAACCTCCTACGTAAGTTGAAGTCTCCATTACAGTTTCCAGGGCTTTGCATTCGGTGTTGAGTGCTTGCTTTGTTATTAGAGCAGCCATGCTTTCCTATTCGGTCACTGATCTTTATGTATCTTCCCAACCAGACATAGCCCGGATGTAGCTGACAGTGTTTACTCTCACAGATGTCCCTCTGTACAGGGCAAGGGAGCGGCTGAGGCCGCCTGAGGGTGGAAGGTGATAGCCAGGTCCTGAAGGTCTGGAGGACGCTACAGCTTCCCTCACCAACAGCAGGAAACGTGTAGCTCTTGGCTTCCATTGGTCACTACACTTCCGCCGTCCTCCTGGCTCCAGAAGCTGACAAGCCCAGCTGGGCGGTGGCTGGACATGGTGGAGACCAGACAGTACCAGGTTCATGATACCACCTACCAGGCTGTCCTCCCTGTACTGTGTGACAACTCCTACACACTTCAAACTTCCCATCTCGGAGCAAGGTTCTTCAACTTCACCTTCTCTCTGTCAGAAACTGTTTTTCTTCCCCCTGATGACCGCCATCGCTCATTATCTTGGGAGTGAGGTCAGTGTATTGCTCTTCCATGAGTTCTAAACTCCTGTAGGACAGGGTCAGTCACTCGGTCCTCTCCCAAACCCAGCAAGTCACGCAGAACTTGGCACCAACGCTGTCTGTATTTGGCACGTAACACAGGCTTAATAAATGGTTGCTGAACTATTTGGCTGAACACTCCAGGGCTTGGAAAACGAACCACCATATCAATGTTTCCAACGAGACTCTATTGTGTATTTACCCACGTTTCAGAGGAAGACACACTTATCATCCCAAGCATTACCACATTAATAATAATGATGAGGACAATGACAGTGATGACAGTCCCTTATGCAGGCACATCACCTTATAATTTCCAAGCACTTTTCAATTTGTTATCGCGTCTGTGCCTCACAATACCCTCTGCAGCAGGCAGGGCCAGGTACCCTCATGGCCATGACACAGGTGAGGGATGTGGCAATCAGAGAAGGTAAATGCATTTCCCAAGCCATTCAGCTACTGAGAGATAGAATTAAGACCAAAATCAGGTTTTCGGTCTGCTAAACCAGAGCTCCGTCGTGAATGATAAAACTAAATGACTAAAGCGCCGTAATGATGCTAATAAATAAAACCCGAGCCCTTCAAGATGGAAAGATTTCCTTGATTCTAAAACACGAGGTCTACGTCCCAATTTTGTAATAGCAGAAAGTTGGAAGCAACCATGCTGGGCACTGAACCAGTAAGGAAGTGGTTAAAAGGTGTGGATGAAGGGCCACGTAGGCCTACAGGGCAGCGAGTCTGAGCACTGATGAGAAAAGATGCCTGTGATCTGCTGGTGAGCACACGCACACGCAAGTGCACACGCACACACACACATACACACGCGCACACACACTCAGATTACGGATCAGTAAGCACGATGTGATCGTATTCATACAGAACAGCTATTGCTCATGGTCACCGGCTGCCTCTTTTTGTAAATAAAGTTTTGTTTGAACACAGTAATGCTTGTTTATATATCATCTGGGGCTTTTTTTTTTTCTTTTTAAGCATTGCAGCAGCAGAGATAAACAGTGACAACAGAGACCATCTGGAGCCAAATATTTATTTCCTGGCACTTTATAGTTTGCCAGCCCCCTGGTATAGAGCTGACATTACTTTGTGTTTATGTAGTATATCTGTAATGAAAGAATGAACCATTAATAATGGAATCTTAGGAGACGGTAGGACTACTAGAGGAGTGTTATGCTTTACAGCAGATTGCATATGCGTCTATATTACTTGGCTTTCCAATAAACACATTACTTTCAAAATAGGCAGAATGGAGATACTTCCACTTTGAATTTACAGAAAAAGCCCCATGACAGTGGTGGGGGGGGGGACCTTCCCATTAGCTCCTAGGCCAAGGAGTTTGAAAGAAAAAACAGGTATCAGGCAAAGTTGCCTCCCTGTGACCTTTCTGAAGCTACGTCAAATTTTCTTTGTGCTTGTTTTGAGCTCCTCCTGAAGCAACCATATACTCCTACCACAGTCCTGTACCCCTAGCTCCCACCCAACTGCAAGGTGCTTCACAAACTACCATTCTGGTTTTCTCTTTCTTTCTTTCTGGTTTTCTCTTTCTTTCTTTCTTTCTTTCTTTCTTTCTTTCTTTCTTTCTTTCTTTCTTTCTTTCTTTCTTTCTTTCTTTCTTTCTTTCTTTCTTCCTTCCTTCCTTCCTTCCTTCCTTCCTTCCTTCCTTCCTTCCTTTCTTTCTTTTGGATTTCAGGGAAGGGTCTACAGGGTGGTCAGGGTCTCACTACTAGATTGGATTCGTAGTGATCTGTCTGGTTTCAGCCTCCCAAGAGCTAGGATTACAGGTGTGCACCGCCACACCCAGTCTCAATTGCTGTCCCCCAGGGGCTGGGCTGGCTCGGCAGGCCTGGGGATCGAACCCTCAGCCCCTGTACCTATTTGCAAGTGCTTTAATCTGCTGAGCTATTTGGCTTGCCCCTGGTTTTCTTTTTCATAGTAACCGTTTTTGGTCTCCTCACTTCTTACACTTTTCATGTCTGCTTTGTCTACTTCACGCATTATCTCTTTCACTGCTAAACTCAATCTGTAGTACAGGGCATGAATGAAGTGGGAGCTCAGGAAGCTTCGTTGGGAGGAGCTGGCACACTCTCACGCACCTGCGTGGACGCCCTAGCCGGCCTCTTTCTCGCGGGAGACCGCCGCACATTGCTGGGGGAGAGTAGCGGTTCTTCCGCTCACCCTTTCCACTGATATCACTAGCCAGGAGAAGGACAGTAAGCTTCCGAGGGACTCACCTTAGTGGCTGGAGCCTCAAGAGAGGATCCCACCATAGCTCTCTGTTTCTTTCCAAAAAGGGCAAAGCTCCCCGGGAGGCTGGATTCAGAAAGTCCCTCAGAGCGGTGGTCTAACAGAGGCACCACTGTCATGACTGTGTTCAGGACCACCTCCTCGGAGGCCAGCCCAGCCCAGGGGATGACTGAACAGTCTTAAAAAAAAGACGCCCCTCAGGGGAGATACCTCAGTGGAATAAGCGCTTCCCTGACAAGCGCAAGGGCCTGAGTTCAATTCCCGGTTCCACCAAAAAAAAAAAAAAAAAAAA